>OZ025212.1:15933089-16168089 GCA_964019055.1 Anthopleura xanthogrammica
CAATCTAACAGTAACAATCTAACAGTAACAATCTAACAGTAACAATCTAACAGTAACAATCTAACAGTAACAATCTAACAGGCCGTAACATACCCAGTCAAACTTCTGTGTATCAGATGACACCAAGTTAACAATGTTACCAGTTGTTGTTGAAGCAAGGGCAGCATTACTGAGACTTAAGGTCTATAAAGAAGATGAAATAACCATATAACTTAAAGCTAATTGTAACACACTATTTTCATGTTTTTCACCAACAAGAGCACAGGTTGTTATGTAATAATATAATAATATAATTCTTAGCGCATCACATTACAAATCTCAATGCGCTTACATAAATAGACACAAATAAACTAATAATAATTACAAATTAAAGTGTTATTAAAAAACCCAACTGGTAAGGAGGCAAACCAGTAGGCTATTCACAAGCATGGGCGAGAGGCTGAATTTGACCTAATCGAAATCGGGACAAATACAGTCTCAGCTAGTGGCCAGAGCGGGACTCGAACCTGGCACCACTGGATTGTGAGACCAACGCTCTGACCACTCGACCATGCTGCCTCCTATGTACTAGGCTTTGATTTATTAAAGGGGTGGGTGGGTCAACCCTAGCCTCCCTGCCTAAATAATCAGTGAACTTAATAACTCAAATATTTCATATCTAATACACACAGTCTGTATGGGGACTTAAGCCTGGTTCACACTAGCAATGTAAGCATTGGAATCGAAATCAGAATCAGAATCACAAGAAGCTTACAATCTAGTGTGAATCAAAACAAGCTTTGGCACTCACTTCCTTGTTGTTTTGCAACAAGTCCAAAGAGGCTGCCATGTTTTCTGCTGCCTGGGCATGACCACAGTCTGTCATTGGTTAAACTTTTCCAGTTTTGATTCTGATTCTGATTCTTTGGTTCACACATACAGCACAGGATCATAGGTGTCATAATTAAAATTGGAATTGTAAGAAAAGGAAACCTTCTGATCCTTCCGATTCTGATTCCACCATCCTTCTGCTTCTAATTCTGACTCCAATTTTAAGTTCACACTGTAAGCTGGTCATGGAAGCTCCTCTTACAATCATTTGGATTCCAATGCTTACAATGCTAGTGTGAACCATGCTTTACAAAAACAGTGAGCCTGAGGTGGGGAGCTAAAAATACCCAAACAGTTGGGGTTCAAATTAATATTTGAAAATTTCTTACAGTTAATTTTTTTAATAGCACTAACCTTGCTGTAAATCAGAGAGGTACAAGCCACCCTGACTCTCATCCCATAAACATTTCTCATGTAGGAGAATGGAGTGTTGAAAACTGTAATAAGCAAACCACACAAACCTAGGCCAGCGGCATACAGATATGCATCTCTAGCTGGCATGATAGAGTCTTCAGAGAAATATGTAATCAGCTGGCCAAGTAACATTGGTTGCAAGATACGCAAACCATCCTTTAAAAGAGTTAGCAATTCAATTATCATTGTAAACCAGACTTTAAAAAACTAAACCCTGTTACCTTATTTAACTTTTATATTAATTCAAGCATGTAAAGGTGACATGTACATGTGGTAGCTGCTATACAATCTATCTAAAACCCTGGCTTCTTCTAAACAGTTGAAATTAAATAGCATTGGTTTGATTTGAGGGAGGAGAATTATTAAAGCTTAAAAAGCTCAGGAAAAAAATTATAGCCCTTGCATGGCCATCAAGAAATAGGCACAATGGATGTAGCAAGAAGCAAGCATTTTATTGCCACATCCATGAAATAATAAGGTCTGTCACAGCTCTAAAAATATGTTTCCACTGCAAGTAACTTACGGCAAAAATGGCCAATATCCCAAGTGCTGCATAACCTTTACCAAAAGCTTTTATCAAGGCTGTAACTAAGCTTGGTTTCTTAGTTTTTTCCTTATTTTTTGACCTCAGAACCTCCTTTTCCCATTCACTGTGAAAGAAAAATGTAAAAGTTAATTACTGTAATACCTAGTAAAAGAATTAAGCAGAATTGTGAAGGATAAATGGACAGACTGACAGTATATGTGGTGAAAGATCAAGCCATCCCAAAGCTGCACATGAAACTCAAGCAAAAGAAATGAAGAAAGATTTCCACACAACCAAAATATGCCTTGTTAAACTATATGTTAATATTAACCTTTCAAGTTTATCACACAAAGTGTCTGTCTGGTCTGGTGTCATAAGCCCATATAAGTCACTGGCTTCTAGAGGTCGCTTGGCTCCAAGAGAAAGAAAACTGTTCATCCACCTAAAAAAAAGGAATAATCCATTGAGTAATAAAATGATGATTGACATGAGAGTTGAGTGCCCTAGCTACCATCATACCACCCTTAATAGTAAGTGTATAACACAGTGTATTTATGGCTTCAACTTACCATAATGTAATATACTTTGACAAGAAAGAAGCAGCTATCATAGGTGTTGGAATCACACCAGCACTGTCTTTTCTCCCTCCTAACAAATCAGCACTAGCATCATCCTGCTTATCATTGCCATCATCATCATCATCATCAGCACCATCATATTTGTGCTTGTCATCAGGTGTCTTATCTAAGTTGTAGACACTACCACTTGGATCTTCCAGATGATTCATCTTGAATGATAAACAATAATTCTGCACAAAAAAAAAAATACATTCATAAATATGTTCCCATGCATATTATAATAATATAATTATATTATGCAAAAATATTTAATACATAAATGATGTGAACAAAAAAACCAAACCATGAAAAGTATGTTGCCTAACTTATACACATATTCCTTTGCTTTCATGAAAGGAGTCACACATGCTGGTTGCTGAAAACATGGTGTATTTGTCTCACATCAATTCACAGTTCAACCCCCAGGGGACTCCCATATATAGAGGGGCGGGGATGCTCATCAGAAATTTTGAAAATGACCCCTAAAAGGTACTAAAATTCTCTTTCTCATAGAAATAAGAATCACAATTTTCACCCCTAAATGGTACTAAATGACAAAAAAACAACCCCTAAAAGGCACGACGACCATCCCCACCCCTTGTGACATACCCCCAGTATCCCTCCCCCTTCTATGTTCCTGAAAGACAGAACCTCGATGGGAAGCAGTAAAAAAACAAATGTCTTCTTCCTCGTTGACAGGAAATCTACCACATTATCCAGAAGACTTGATGAAGGATTAAGCTAGGCTCAGTTTCAGATGTGAGGGTGTCATCTGTACCAAACCTCCCCCTACTCACGGCTCGGCACGCACAGCTGAAGATTCTTGTCTGTGATATCATTCATTAAATGAAAAATTATGCAAATCAAAAATGTATTGATAGAAGATGTATTGTCTAATATAGCAGGTATTTCATGCAGAATAGTAGATATCACTGAAGCAGAATATTATGGTAACAAAAGCCATGGCTGGTAATCGAGCCTAGAATTAAGCTCACTTGACAAAATTACCATGTAAATCACCGTTCTTTAGAAATACGAAATTGGGTTGCCTGTGCCACAATCGGAACAGCACAAATCTATTTATTCCTTATCTCTCCAGTGTTCAAGGATCTATTTGTTTTACTTATCTGCTAAGCCCAGCTGGACTCATATTTATCTCATTCAATTCGCCAGCAAGGAATATGAGTAGTGTGTCTGTCAAACAAGGTCAAACCTTATGTAAACATGCCATAAACATTGCTTGATCTATTCTAACTAGCTTCATCCAACTCGAAATAAATTTTACGCTTCATTTTTCACCCTTTGCAAGCTTAATGATAGACTACTTTTATATTCAAGCTAAAACCTTACCTCTAAAAACCCCTTTTTCCAGCCTTGTCAGTCAGCCTTGTAGTTGTTTTAGTCGAAGCCCTCAACAACACCTGTCCCGGACTGTCCCGTGTTCAAACCGTGGGCTTTCTGTGGCGTTGCAAAGGGATACCGCTGAGAAGAAAGCGAACACCACACGACATTGTGCAGCAATGGTGGGGAGGGGTAAAAACAAATTTATTTATTATTGATGTATTTTCTTATTAAATCACACATTACTAAAATTGTTACTTTCCTAAGCTTTAAGTAACGTATTAATTTAGGACCAAAATGCTAAATTTTATCAAGTAATTTGTTTTGATAAATCATTTTGATAAACAAAACTAGACTAACTCTCCCCTCCCTATGTAGTTGTATATCGCTGACAAAACAGTACAGTCGTTCCGTGGTCGTTCAAGATGCCTGTACAAGTCTACAATGTCCCGATTATTTTGCCAAGTTTGCGAAGTGAAGAGTCCATCAATCAAATAATTGACTCTTTGGAGTATCTTGAGAAAGTTACAGAAGACATATTTTCTAAAATCAGCTCAAGAGTTGGCGAAAATCGCGAGAGAATCGCTTCCTTGAATCAAAGGGTCGACCTTGCACAGGCCAAAATAGACAGAATAAAAGGAATTAAAAAAGCTACCAGGGTATTTTCAAGCGCTAAATATCCAGCTCCACCAAAGCTAGAACCGTACAAATCCCTGTACTCGACGGAGAATGATCTTGAAGAAATCAAGCGACAAAGTTACCGTCTAAACTCAAAGTTTACTGCAGTGGATGAAAAGATCATGAAAGAAAAACTCCAGTTCTACAATGTACACTTGGACATCAAGAAAAAGAATGATGAAACCAAAGAAGAAGGCCTTGGCTCTCTTCCTAAAAACCTTCATTCTGTGAGCTCTCTTCTTCTGTTTAATACGACTGAAAACCCGTACAAGAAGTATGTGATGTTAGATCCACTGTCTGGAGCTGTTACCAAGACAAGAAGTAATATAGAAGAAGAACAGGGGATTGGTGCTGCTCCAATTACTATCACCCAAGGAGAAGAGATTGATAGATTAGCAGCAACTAACTACTTTTATGTTCCTAATCTTGGCGAGGTACCAGAGATTGATGTACCGGTGTATTTACCAGATTTGCCTGGTATTGCAGATGACTTGGCATACAGGTAAGTGGTGTCCTCAGGGAAGGGGTGTTGACCCTAGCCTGTGGGTATTGTACCAAATCAGGCTATTCATCATCCAGTATTGAATACGTTGATGCATCTATATTTCAGTGCAGAGCTGGGGCCATCAATTGCACCATCAGTTCCACAAGGACTAGACCTTCCTGAAATAGCTGAAATAGAAGCTCCAAAGATAGAGCAAGGGGCTGCTCCACCACCACCACCTCCACCAACTGATGCTGGACCAGCGCCACCGCCTCCACCTCCACCACCAGCAGGTGGCCCACCTCCTCCACCTCCACCTCCTCCTCCTCCTCCTGAAGGGGTTCCTGCAGCTCCTCCACCACCTCCACCACCAACAGAAACAGGTATTTAAGATTACAGTCATAAAGCATTCCACATAGAAATCTTTACCTTGTATATCAGTAGAAGTAGATAAATCTTGAGACAAGTCTTTATTCAAGAACAGGATTATGAGTTTTTTCTAAGTTAAGAAGTGCACCTAAATAAGATGTGAATATGTTTGTATAAATGGCCTTCATTTCTTAGCTATGTCTTAGCTAAGGCGCAAACATGTGTCCCTGAACAACTTCAGACAGGAGCCCATGGAAATAAGGCTGTATCTTAAATAAGAGGCAAACCATAATACATAATCTTTGTCTTATAAGACATGCTCATATATATAAATGGATCAGTTGGTACGTATCTTATTTAAGGCATGTTGCATCTTATTTTCCCCTGCACAAATGACTGATGATAATTAATAAATTATTCTACTCCTTTTTCCTGAAACTTTCTAGCTGCAGCTCCAACAGGTGCAACAGAAAATGTACCAGAAGAAGCTAATAATGATGGTCGTGCAAGTCTCATGGATGCAATCCGTAAAACTGGTGGCCGTTCAGGTGCACAGCTTAGAAGTGCCAAAGAGAGAAAAATGAAAAAGAAAGCAGAGAAGGAACAAGCTGCAGTGTCTTCTGAAGGTGGAGGAGACCTCATGGGAGATTTGTTTGCAAAACTTTCAATGAGGCGTAAAGGTATTTCAGGCAGTAAAGGAGAAAGTTCTGGTTCAGGTTCAGCTGGTAGTTTATCAGGTAGTACAGGTGGTGGCTCAGCGATGGATAAGATCTCTGCAATGATTCCTTCTCCACCAAAAGGAAGTCGAGGAGAATCAGTCAGATCTAATGAAAGTGATGATTGGGATGTCTAGGAAATTTCTACTTGTATATATCATAATAGAGAATGTTTAAAAATATATAATGAAAATATCTGTGTAGATCAGAGGTTTGGAAGCCTATTAATCTAGACCTACCCAATATTCTTTTTAGTACAAATTAAGATTTTGATGTATGAAGCAAGATATTTTGTTATCAAGGTCCAATACTATTTTTAAGGAGGGAGCTTTAGAATTCCTAGGGCCAAGTCACTTTCAGCAGCACCAAATTTTTGGTGCATAAAAATGAGTTTTATATTAAGATTAATGGGGCATGAAAACAAACCATGTAACATCTAAGCAACTTTTTGGCAAAGCTGAATATTTGGGAAATATTTGGGCTTTTAGTGCTAATATCATTGTAGCACTACAATCTGATCATGTGGTAAACAGTCTTAAGTGTCAATGATTTATCAAACACAATTGTTTACAGCTGCTTATTAATAATGATTAGAAACCAATATTTTGAAAAGGACTCGGATTGTAAAAAAAATGCTATTAAAAAAACTAATTTCAGTTTTAATTGATTTGTTGAAGTGTCATGATATCATATTTTGTTCTCTGCGAGTGCTCGTTCATTTTGACATCATTTAATAGTCCATTGCTCAGTTCTAATTTTTGCATATGAAACAAAGAAAATACATTTTTGTCATTAGTCCACCTTCTTTGCTTTGATGATAAGATTGTCCAAAAAGTTATTGATGTAGAATTTACAGTATTACTTTCTGGACAACTAGGATTCCATGTTTTTCCTCCATAAAAAGTAATATCATACACATACCATGTTTATCGTATAAAAGGTAAATAGCATGAATAATTTCAAAGTCCTATTTACATTATTCATGTGATGCCAGGTGTTTGTGAATCTAAATAGAACATACAAAAATAACCAGGGGAACCATTACCATATTTTTCTAATAAAGATTAGCTTTTGAGACTGATGAGAGATTCAGATCATTACCTTTCTCACTCAATATTCATTTCTAATTTGACTAAATTTACATGAAAAGGTTGACAGTGAACACTGTCAAAATCATCACATTGTGATTGGCAACATTTTTTTTCATCAACATGGCAGATCTAGGATTTTGAATAAGTCAATAAGGGAGCCAGGATGGACCTTTTGCTATACTAACCAACTTATTCTAAGCCTAAATTTCTCCTCTGTCAAAGATCAATACTACTTACACAAGTAGTAGTATCAGATGTTGATTTCTAAATAAAATTTACTCAACCAACATTTCACAGTTACCAGCTGCCACTGTTACTTGCTAAGCCTCTTGGTTGCTTCAGGTTGTTCATTATCTGTTCCATCATTTGCTCTGTTCTAGGTTAAAGGGGCACTTGCATGAAAACGCCCCATATTTTGAAAGTCCGAATAGTTCAAGTATTTAAGAATAATATGACTCAATCATGATTATGAAAACCAGATTGGCAAAAATTTGAGCCTGGGAGCCACTCGCAGTTGAGAAATTTTGGTTTAAAAACTAAAAGAACAAAAGGGTTGAGTAAATGACGTCATTTACTCACAATTTAGATGCCGAAAAATATATATAATTTTTATCCGCAAATTTTGACTGTGAAGAAAATATGTTGCTTGGCTACTATTTGGGCCGTATAGATAAGTTTAACCAAGTTTCAAAGCATTTCCAATTTTCATTGATTTTCATCCAAGTGCCCCTTTAATTATTGCATTAAAGTTGGCTCAACCCAACTGCTCCTTTCCTAAGTTGGTATTTGATTGAAGATGGGTGGGTTGGTGGTGAGATAAATTACTAAGATAATGTTTACAGTATCTTACAAATCTCTATATAGCCTGATAAAATGGACATCAATCATTTGTATTTTAAATTCTTTTTCAATCAGTAAGTCAACATTGAGGATTTCATTTGATTTTCAAGATAAAAATTTTGATAAAAAATTGCTATCAAATTAATATGTTGTGGCCTGATCAGAGAATTTGTAAATCTGCAAATTGTTAATAACCAGAGTCTTGTCCATCATTTAGTAACATTTTACACCTCCTGATAGTTCTAGATATTAATCTTGATAGAGATATATATACTTAGAATTGGCCTATTAAACTTCCCATACTGGACTCAAGGGCAGATATGAGGGTGGGTATTACTGAAGTACATGCCCTCAACAAAAAGCTGTCCTACTTTGCCAGCATTTCTTGTAACAATCAGTATTGCCTGTTTTACCAACTACAACCCCTGTCTGCCTTAAATAAAAATCATACAGAATGTGGGCCCTGCACCCAAACATCAGTACTGATTCAAGGGAAATTGATCTATTATTTTTGATAGATAATCTGTCTATAAATCAATCAATCAATCACCAAGTCATAGAAGAAGAAAAGAACAGACTATCTCTTCTCTTGAGGAAATTTCTAATTCAATTAATTATTGAAACAAAAGGAAAATAAATATAATGCTGTGTGTAGGAAGCTTGAGAAAAGGAACGTTGATGCAATCAGAAGTGCTTCCTTTTGGGAACAAGAAGGGGTAATCTAACTATCAATATCAATTTCAAATCACCTAGAAACATTTATCTCAGAGCACCAAAACATAGACATTATCAAGAAATCTAGTTTGGGGCTTCTTTCTCATCTGTTGTCTTCAGATTGCCGCTGAAGCTTGTTTCAACTCGACAGGATCCAAGTTCATTACCTCAAGACCTTACGTCAAAGTCACAACATTGTTTGCTCATGACGTGGTTTGTACTCCGGGTAATGTGATAAGAAAACTTTCAACCGGATGATTACCTAGGAAGTTTTTAGCGTTGTACTGGGAATCCATTCGCACGCGACATGTCATGACCCATCGCTGCGCATTTTTAGAATTTCGAATCATTGAGCGAGCAGAAATCGAATGCATCATCGAACACTTCGAATCTTAATAATAAACGATCTAGCAAATCCTGTCTTAAAACATTCGAAATGTCATCTAAATTAAATCTGCTTATATGTCCCGAAAGTCACCGTTAATATTAATCAATAAAATTTGATTAATTCTTAAGAACCAATATTATCCTAATTTCTTCGGTTATTTTAGTCAGCAACATCAACACAGCAGTTCGTTCTATAATCGACAAAATCAAGTTTATAACTAATTACACTGTCTTAAACTATATATTATCTTGCGTCTGAAGGCGTAAAAGAAAATAAACGAACACACAATATTTTTATTTTAAGAGGATTTATTACTAACCATGATGGTTTTACAAGTTGGATTTTTGAACAAAATCAACTCTTTTCCTCTAACGACAGTCCATGTTTTTTGTGAGGGGAATCATCAGCTGATTTCTAGGCAGAATGTTCAGCTAATCCTTGAGCCAGAAGAGCTCTAGCTAATGCTTGATCCTTGAAGATGCTTGGGTTGGAGAAAAGGTTTCGGAGTACGTTGAGCTCTTTAGTGAGAACTTCAACTCTGTCATGAAGCTGGTCGTTCTCCTCTGTGAGCTCCTCGACCTTGCTGAGTGTCTCGTGAAACTTTTGTTTGGTCTTGAAGCGACTCTTCCTTACAGCAACATTGTTTCTTTCTCGCTTTAAGCGGTATTCATCGGTGCCCTTGTCAAGGTTTCGTTTGTTGGAGCTGTGCCTTCGCGAAGTTCGCGAAGATGGAGCCTTCAGCTGAGATGATGGTAACTTCTTCTGATGGCTGTCCCTTGGTACCATGGTTGGAGGCTTACTATTATTAATACACGACATAACCAATTTAGGGGAAACATCTTGAGGTTCTGTTTTAACAGCTACGTTTGACAATTTCGAAAAATAGCCAACGTCTACTTCAGGTAAATATGGCTCCTCATCTTTTACACTCTTACGGGGTAGGTACTTGCAAAGGTCGTCTGGATCCGTGTTGAGAGCGGCAGAATCGAGATATGAAGTGAAGTCGATGGAGAAATCGTTGATGCACGAATCTTCCAAGCTAGATGCTGGAGATGGGATGTCATCAAAGAGTTCAGAGCAAGGAGAACTTGCAGCCGACCACTCACTGGTTTCGTACAGATCAAGAACATCCATGGCTTCGTTGCATATTGGGTTGATGTTGTACGATCCCTGCTCAGCCCTCACATCCAGTCCGGTAGGGAAAGGGGGAAGGATATCGAAATCCTTAAATGGAGGAATTTTGGCGACTTGTCCGGTTAAAAACTTTGAAACTTTTAGGGTAAAAACCCTTCGACTTTTCCTTGTGTAGCGCGCTTTCGTTGAAGACGTACAAAAAGAGACCGAGTAGGGATGGGGACGACACTTTGGCACTTGACACTCGCATGGCTTACTTCCAAATTTAGACATGACAGATTGAAATACCCAACTTTGATTGGCCCATACAGTTGCTTAGATACAATGACGTCATGGGTTTCACTTTCTAGAGGGGAAGGGTAAAGTGAAATTTGTCGTAGGCAGAAAGGTCTTCCGTCACTTTGTGAAACGCCCCCTGCGTTAGCTAGAGCTGCAGCTGCTTGAGTTACACTAAGCGCTCCGGTTCTCCGGATACGTGACTAAAATCATGGATATTTTGGGAAAGCAATGGACTTTGATAAAGGGAAGAACTCAGAATTACTTCACAACGCAAGTAAAAATGTTTATCTAAAACAATGACTGTGCCTTTATTGTTTGCAAAACAAAGTACAAGGGAGTCAGTAAGGCGATATAGGGACTGATATAGGCCAATCAATATTCATGAAAAGTTTAAGTGACTCGTATTACTATTGTTTTTTATTCAAATTTTCTACTTCATTAAAGTATTTTAAAATAAATTATAAAATATTAAAACTACTATATATGACTAATGTGAGTGACATTAATTAGAATGAAATTAATAGAATACCTGAAAATGCTCTTCAGTGCTTCATATTATAAAATATTAAAATCTCCTGTGTCAGCATATTTCCAGGTGGACATCTTCAGGAATACCACATTTCATCTTGTGATTTTCAAAAATATTCTCCAGACCCTTGATATATTCTGCATGGTATTTGTTGATCTCTTCTTCACTTGGATTTTGGACTTTTGGTACTTTAATTGGAGCTCCAACTGAAAATATATCCAAATGAAAAATTGTTAAACTTAGCTAATTAAAAGATGATGATGATGATGATGATGATGATGACGACGACGACGTTGATGATGTTGATGATGATGTTGATGATGTTGATGATGATGTTGATGATGATGATGATGTTGTTGATGATGATGATGATGATGATGATGTTTATGTTGATGATGTTGATGATGTTGATGATGATGATGATGTTGTTGATGATGATGATGATGATGATGATGATGATGATGATGATGATGATGATGATGATGATGATGATGATTCATCATCATCATTAAATAGCAAATTAATGCACAGAGTGGCTCTTCATATACAAAACTAACTAAATGCCAAGATATGTGGTAATTTGTGTATGTACTTACCAACTGTGTTAATGGGCTTTCTATGTGGTAAAATACCAAATGTGTACTGGAAGATTCCACGACCATGAAATATTGGAGGTGCAAATCCCATAAAGTTTTTCATCTTCGTCTGCCATGTACGTAGAGGGGATCCATTAGGGTTATTTACTTGGGTATATAAGTCATTTTCTCCAAATGAATACACTGGTACCAGTGATGCCCTAAAATGATAAAAGTTCCATTTAGTAAATAAGTAAGATTTGGCAGGGCAGTTTCCAGTAACATTCATGGTGAAAAAATCATTATGTATGCAGTATACAAGCGTGCTACATGTAAGGCGCGAACACACGGTGCAATATTGCAGGCAATGTTGCAAAAGTAGGATTTTGTACTTTGCAACATTGCGTGCAACAAATTGCGTTGTGTGTCATGGCT
This sequence comes from Anthopleura xanthogrammica, assembly GCA_964019055.1. NCBI lineage: Eukaryota > Metazoa > Cnidaria > Anthozoa > Actiniaria > Actiniidae > Anthopleura > Anthopleura xanthogrammica. Next base: position 15,945,090 of record OZ025212.1, read on the forward strand.
CGCAACATCGATTGCCTGCAACATAATTGCGCGTAATGTTGCACCGTGTCTCCGTAGCTTTACAGATCTAGTTGCCATAGGTTCCGTCCATCTGAACTCTCATTTAAAAGTATGATATCCTATAAAGGTGATCTGGATTTTCCACTTAATTTATGGATTGAAATGTCAGTATGTTACGTCATACAACTGTCTCGTCTGGACACAAGGGTCGTGTTATTACACACGTCTGGGCTGAGTAAACTACAAGCTATTGATTTTCTCTAAAATAAACCAGATGAAATATACATATCTTACCCATTTCTTAGAGCAATTTTAACAAATCCTTTCCTGTTTTTCAGAGTAAGATTGAAGTTCCCAGGGTGAGCTTCTAAGGATTCGGCAGCACCACCAATTACTATGACAACAGCGTGACCTTTTCCCATCTTCTGTAAAAGGTATTCTATGCTGTCCTTCTCCACGGTGCACACACCAAAAGACATGAAGTAATCTCTAGTTAACGGAAAGCTCAAGTTTCCAGCAAGAGTGAGGATATGAGGTGTGATCCCTGGAAATTTCTCCGAGAAGCCAGTGCCTTCACCGCCGAAGTTGCCAATCGTCCCAAGGCTCATTATGCCGTGCGGATGTGATCCAAAAATATAATTTTCTCTTGGATCCAATTCTGCCGTCTTTATCAATTGAATAGGAAAGTATTCGCAGAAGTGTTTCCAAATTTTTAATTGGCGAAACCAGGGAATGATACGACCTCCGCGACTTGGCTGGTTGTAGTTAATCACATATGTCCATCCGAGGTAGAGCAGAGCAAAAACCGTCGTGATAGGGATGATCAGTAGAAAAAACAGAAAAGTACAGCCGATAATATGACCAAAAAGAAAAGAATGAACTATAAGTATGACTGCCAGAGTTTGAGTGCGCCTTTTCAGTGGAATATTCACGGGAGCCCATTCTATTGGAGCCATGTTCAGCTGCTTGCCAGTTTTCGTTTGAATAATCACGTTAGTTATTAGGAGGTGCTTATATTTACCCTTCGAGCAGGAGGGGGTGATATCAAGCACCACCCCACCCAGCAACGTTATTTCATGTCTAAGGTATTAAATACATGCGGCTATTGATATTTACTTTTAATCGCCTTGAAACAAGATATCACTAAAATTATTTTTTTAAATAGCTACCATTCTTTTACTCCTCTAGGAGCGCGCGGTGTGTAATTGAATATTGCTTGATTCAGTTGACTATATATACCTCCCCTACAAAGTAGATTATACCGGAAGCGTTCCCCCCCTGAGTATGTTACAATGACTGTATGTTTGCTGATCAAAGTCCAACCAAACCATTCGGGTATAACCTTTAAACTGTGATCTCTATTCAACTATACAGCATGTATTTTCAATTTCATCTTAAAAACAGGGGGAAACATAAAAGAAAATTACGTCATGATAGTGTAGTTTTACTTTTGAAAAAATTTCCCACTGGAGAGAATTTTTGACAATTTTCTATACCTTCACCTGTCACAATATTTAAAATACTGTCAATAAATATTCAACCCATTATAATGAATATAATCGAATGGCTACAATAAGACAAAAGTCCTCTTTAGCTTCCTATGGAAATTACCAATTTCAGACCACATGACATTCACTTGAGAAATGTTCTTTTGTTAAAATATTTACACATGAAAGAATCAACTCCCAATAGTGGCATCACATGGTCTGAAATGAGCGCAAAAAACAATAAAGCTAAAAAGGTCTATAAATATATCACATTACCATTACCTGTGGAAAGCATTACATCAGTTGTCTATTTACACGAGTGTGAAGTGATGTGTGGCTCAAGGTTCAAGTACTATGGTTTCTCATGATTTCCAATTGTTAGGATCTATAGGTCTATAAGTAAGACAGATGCAGCTCAGTTTTAATTTTATGTCTAGTGCTAATAAAATGATAGAGATTTCTTCAATTTCAGATAACAGGCAAGATAGTCTTAGGAATAAGGGATGTCATATTATTGGGACATAAAGATAAATTTGGACAAGGACAAGGTTCATTATTTGTCAATAAATTAACAATCCATACAGTGAAACTAAAACTGATTTAAATAGCTAAAGGACTTATTTAGATAACTAAATGAACAATAAGGAGCATTTTTCAAAGGGTTCTGTATTACCAATTGTAACAGGAAAATAAAAATGTAATTAAACAAAAAGTATTATTGACAGTATTTAGATTCTTCTGTAAGTTCAAACGGGAGAGTCGCCAATATAAACCCATATTTTCCGCTTGCCAATACAGGTTTATATTCCATATTGGCAGCAGTGGCAAAGCGACTATAATTATCATAATTATCACCCTGCTGTTTAATAACCTGACATATATTTGAGATCTAAGTTTTATTCATTTTTTTTGTTATTGACCAGTTTACAATGTACAGCTTATTCTACTTCAAACTAGGTAAACCTAACTTTTTACAAAAAACTGCCTTAAAATATGCATAAATGTGATGTATATAAAGATGTATATAAAGACATCATTGCATATTATATTTTATAAAATAACTTTGATATTACGCGCGCTCTGATTGGTCAAAAAGCCATGTTTTATGAGAGCATAATACATGCTCACGTCATTTTTTTCTCTCTCGAAACTGCTTCTTCAAAGCATTTGAGCGCTAGTTATTTTATAAAAGCAATAAAAACAGTTTTCCATGTATTATACTCTGATAAAGACACTTGGGATGTGGAGAGAACACTTGAGAAGCTGGAAACCACTCCGCTACGCGTCGTGGTTTCCTACGCTTCTCTCGTATTCTCTCCACATCCCGCGTGTCTTTATCAGAATATAATACACAGAAAACTGTTTTTTATTCCTTAAATATTTTATGATAAACACCATCTGTGAGTTTGTTGAACAGCTCCAAAAACTAAAGAATAATTATCATCAATATACAAGGCCAAATATTAAACTGCCCTCACGAAAACGTTCAGTCTAGCGGGCCAAATGCCAAGCGCGCGGGCTGCAAATGCATTTATTGCTTCGATCTGATTGGTTGAGAGAATGTCTTGCGACTGCTGTCAGCCAATCAGATCTTAAGGAAACCATTTCAAAGTGGTTGCATTTGATGTTTTCTTGTTTTGTATGTATAAATACTTTATTTTTGAATGAAAATGTTTTATTAAAATTCTAACTTTTGATATTGAAGACTTTGTATAATTTGGTCTTGTATATTAATGATAATGATAGTAACATGACTGTTGTCGTACATATTGTTTATTTGTGGCCCTTGTAGCATCGTTTGCACCCTCGCTGTGCTCGGGCGCAAAATTGATGCTACTCAGGCCACGAAATAAACAATATGCCCTCCAAAAGTCATGTTATTGTCCTATTTACAAACCCTATTTGGTCGAATTAGAGTGACCATATATGTCACGAACATGGACTTTTATACTTCGATAAAGATCTATGTCATTGTCTTGGGCAGTCAGTCCACAAAGACTGTAAAGAATACTAGTGTATGGTCTCTACAACTCGATCAAAGGCTTATAAATTATTCATGATTTTTTTTTAAATCTCTATATATAACTATAACTATTATGTATTGTTTTCTCAAGAGTAAATAACAGCCAGAAAATACCAAAATATCCATACACTAATTCCAAACATGGCACACACAAATAGATGGCCTGGGTCAAGGAGGCGAAAACGTGGCTAGTGAGTCATCTGTGATCTGTGGAAAGCAGGCTTTTCCCTTAGGAACAAAAACAATTCTTAATGTATGTAAACACCAGTAACAAAGATGGAGCTTAAACGGTGAATAAAAAACACAGATCACGGATGACTGACTAGCCTCATATTTTCGTCCCCTCAACTGAGGCTGTCCGTTTGTTTCCACCATGTTCAGAATGAGTATATGTACTGTACATGAATCTTTTTGTATCTAACATTCATATAATAACTTCTTTAGGCTTTCATGTGATTTAGACATAGCAAACTTACTAACATAACCTAACCTTTAGATACAGAAATTATGAACACTCCCACAGTTTAAGATTTTGATACATTTGAATTCCTTGTACGATACCTTGCATAAACACGCAGAAACAATGCAGTAAACACTACAATAACACCAAAAGCAGCTTGTGCTGAAATAGGATGGTGGTAAAGAATACAAGATATGATGATGCTTATCATCATACGAGTGGTCATTATCATGGTGAAAATTACTGGGCCAAAACACTGGATGGTATAGAAAATGAAAAGCTGTCCAGTTGCTGAACAAAATGATAACAAGCATGCATGATATGCAAATGCTGGATTGTTGTATGCAAATGAAAGGGATGAAAAAAGGGACCCTCTTTGAAGTAAAGACCAAAAAGTTAAAATACTTGAAAAGAAATTGGCACCCAGCATCATTTGCACTGATGACATTTTGTAACTCTTGAAAAGCTCAGATTGCCAGTTTGAAGTAAAGCTATCAAAGAACATGTAACCTAGCAAAATGATTGCACCTGACACTGTTGTTTCTGTTGCTGTCTTCTTAGAGCTGCCAGCCGACAGTAAAAACAAACTGACGCCTACAGATAACATGACAGCTGTCACATACTCATAGTATGGATAAGTCTTCTTGGAAACCAACTTTCCCATTAGCATGACTGGGATGACTTTAGATGCCTTGCACAAAACTTGTGTAGGAAAACTTATAAACTTCAGTGCTTCATACTGACACCAACTACTTATAATATTGGATATAGATGAATAGGAGTACTTGTAAATGGGAGCTTTGTGCCTTGGTTGTCTGGTAACTAGGACATAAACACCAGCACATAACATAGCAAGGAAACGGTTTGTAAACACCAGAAACTGAGAATTCTTAAATTTGACTTCAACACTTGTTCCATCAGGCAGAACTTTGGAGTAAGATTTGGTCATGATCCTTTCCTGTAAAATACCCCAAACTACATATGACCCTTGTAGTCCTGCTACACACACAAGTAGTCTGATTGCAGATTTCCGTAGTGATGAATCTGTCTCACTCGTTGTTTCTTCTTGCTTTACACCTTCCTCCATTGTAGCATGAGGATCGTCTGGTGCACCAAATACAAAATGCTGAATTGTTCTTGCAAGAAAGCCTTGAGCTGGAGAAATAAAAACATTGATTAAATAAAAACACATTTCAACTTATATTTTCACTTTTGATGCAGGCTAGCAAAACAACTCTAATAATTACGTTATTAAATTTAAAAAATGAAATATATGAAAGAAAGTTCAATAAACTACCTCCTCTTTCTTTGAAGTTGGAGTGCTTAACCATTCGTATCAAGAAAGCAAAGGGAAGAATAATAGTAGCATAACCAAGGACATTCCACAGAAAGTTGAACACCCAAAAATCTCTGTCACCCATTTTTGAGCTTTCATTGCTGGTCAAGCTTGCAGAAGAGGTTGTCCTGTCCCCATCTTCACATGAACAAAGCGAGGCCCACAGTAACAGCACAAGAAAAAGAGCAATTATCTTTGCCTCCATTCAAAAACCAGAAGGAGAAATCCTGACAGTTGATGTTGTGAAAATACGATCTGAAGATGAATCCTTTACCATAAAGCTGTACAAACATACAAGATGATCCTCAAAGACCCTTGATTTCCTAAACAATTAGAAACAATCCTTGCCACGTAGACTTTTTGCCCTCTTCATGAATAAACAATCAAAATTTCCATCAATTTTGGACCAAAATATATGCCTTTGGCAAGTGACCAACACACACTTCCCATTATGCTCTTTGTTCCACCTGGGAAGCCACAGGTAGCCCAACCAATAAAACCTGTCTAGCTTGGAAATGGAATTTTCACGTTTTAAATGTATTTTATTTCTAGTTGTTAGTTTGTTTTGTTTAAGTTTTATTTAGAACGCATATAAGTTGAAAAATTGATGTTGATTCTTCCAAGTGAAACTAAATAAAATAAGAAAAGTGAAATTGAAAGTTTTGAAAACATTTTTAGAATTAATTTGCTCATGAGTCAATAGTTTTTCCAAGAAGCCTTTCGATGCTGTTGTTACAAGAGGTCATATTACACATCGAAGCGTGAAATAATTCCCTCCCATTCAGTAGTCAAGGTGGAACAGAGGAGTCATGTCTCCAATACTTATTGTAAATATCAGACAACAGGAAGAAAACAGCTCAGCTTCTCAACTAAACGAGTTCTTGGTCAGTGAAAACAGAAGTCGAATTTTGCTGCGTTTGCGGGGATTTCTGTCTCCTCTTCTGTTCTTTGGATATTCACTGATACTCGTTTGCCATTTCATTGGTTGGGTTTTGTTTACAGTGTATGCTGTAAACTGTTCCTTTACGCAGCGATCCACAACCCAGCGATGTCAGGAAGACTTTGATTTATTCAGTTACCCTAAGGAATTAGAAGTGTGTTGGCAAGTAGTCACAGGAATCAACGCCATCGCATACATGATGCTTATCAGAAAACTGCACTACGCAGATGCGAGTTCTTTTTCTATCAGGGAACTCTTGAAAATTCCAAGATCTTCAGGACTTTTGCTCGTGGAACTAGCGATTGCGGTGAGTTACGAGACAATGATGATACTGCACGAAGAAGTTCCAAGCGCTAGAGCGATAGAAGTAGGGTTTATTTGGAGGAACATCTGTGTGACGTCACTGGTTTTCTTCCTCAACTTTACCTGGCCACCAAGAAAAATAAAGTACAAAGTGCACTTCTTTTCTACTTTGTTGGTCTTCTTTCTGGATCAACTTGTCATGGCGTTTCTAATGGCTTGCCACGTTCATTATCGGATCACCGCTCTGGAGGCAAACCACAGCAGCATCAAGGCAAGCGATTTCTTTCATGGCTTAGTTACCATGATGACCATCAGTGGCGTATTGACGTTGCATTCTTCTTTGTTGAAATTCTTTTGGAATAAGACTTTTGAGAGTAAAAAGAACTTGTTGCGAAAAGGACATATTTAGAGATGTGGGACCCGATGAGCTAAAGATGAAAACAACGGCAAACTTGCCACTTACCACTTGTTGGTTGCGGAGGGACCACGTCTTTTGCCCGACCCTATAGCCTCGTTCCGATGTCACGTTCCCACAGCTTTACGAGTTCGCCTCCTAGTTGGCCGTGTAACACTGATTCTAACTGAGTTGTCATAGCTGAAGCTTTGTTTGCATTCAGTGTGACAATGTGAATGACAATATTTTTACTGATTTGTGCATTTCTTGAATACAATTTAATATGAAGGTAAAGCAAATTACCATATATTTATGCACATGCTAACTATAATAATATTTCATATTTATATTGCGCATAGTCCATAGAAGATATATAAAGCCTGTGAGTAATTGATATAAAATATCTGTTATGGCATTATTGACGCGTGTTTGACGAATATTACATGTAATAAAGGCTATCATACTAAGATAAATAAACAAACTAACTTTCAGTGGAAGGCTTATCAGGTTTATGGGGCTTAGGGAAAAGGGGAGGTTATTTTTGAACATGCATAACCTTACCGCATTTGCCGGCGTGAGTAGGACATCGTCTGAGTACGTAATGCAACCCTGAAATGTCTCTTGAAAATCAATCCTAACGAGAAATTGTGCGTCAATCGAATCTTACATGCATATCCTAATACTAAAGAAAAACCGAAAGGGAAAAAGAAAAAGAAATAAAGAAATATGACCCATAGTCCCAGAATGCAATGTAAAGCTGTCATACCCACAATGCTGCGCGCGGTGAGTCATCTCTCAAAATAAAAACATGGCGGGATTTTTGTCTATCAAAAGATTTGATTCCAGATTTTGATAATCTTGGTCAGTAAATATCCTTATTTCAGCAATATGTCTTGGGCTGATACCTTGAAGCGATACGTGGATAGGAAAAAGAACGACAAAACAGAAGGTTTGTCAATAAATTAGTAATAATAGTATCTGGTGACGAATGTTTGGTTCTCAACCCAAGTTAGGTTTTACACCATAAATATCCTACTTGATTTTTCTACTTTACTAAATACGCTGAAAATTCCAATCTTACCTTTTAATCCATGGTGCAGGGGTATCTAGTGTTGAACAAGACGCAAATTTGACAGAAACTGAATTATTTACCAAGTACTACACAGAATGGAAAGGCCCTGCCAAAGGAAAGGGTAAAGGAAAAGACAAAACCTTCAATACGATTCCAAAATTCTACTATAAGGTACATTAGATTAAAATCAAAAGAACCTTGGAGTAGCTCAGTAACAGCTGTTAAAATGTATAGATTATGTTTCTGTTTCTAATCCTATACATGCTCTGTGAGACCTTAAAGAGGTTGGTTATTTTTTACAGCTGCCATCAGAAGACGAAGTATTGCAACAAAAACTCAGGGAGGAATCAAGAGCTGTGTTCCTGCAAAGAAAGAGTAGAGAGCTTCTAGACAATGAAGAGCTGCAGGTAAGATTGCTATATTATTAAGATTTTTGCACAAGTGCATTGTAGTAAGTTACAGCTATAATGCAATATATGTTCCCATGGTAACATGCACAAGGTTCTGCATTTGAGCCTAGTGGAAACACTTCCAGCTTTGCATACCAATGGCAATTGCATAATTGGTAACAGCAATTTTTGTGTATCCTATCTTCCTACTCTACATTCATTCATGTTCCAACTTGTTTTTATCATTAAAAGACAAATAAGTATCTGTGATTGATGTTTGTTTTAGAATCTCTGGTTTCTTTTGGATAAGCACCATACCCCTCCAGTCCTAGGAGATGAACAGGTAATCAGTTCATTGAATACAACTGATGATAAAATGTACATATACCATCAAATACCATTTATTTGCAATTAATTATTCCACATCCTGCAAATCTTATCACTAACACTTTGACATCTCAGCCTATTTTCCCATGTCATCTACTATTCAGAAAGTTTTTCTCTTCCCCATCAAATTAATTATTAGTACAACTCTCTTTAATTTTTCAACTTTCAGATGATAAATTATGAAGATTTTTTGAAAGTTGCTTCTCAAGCAGGAGCAAAATGCAGGTACTTTATCATTTCATTATAGCCAATATAGACTATTTTAAAACTTACTGGATTTTACAGAGTCAGAAAGTAGTACTTACATTATATCATTGTAAATGTAGACCATTCTTTACTGCTACTGTCTTCAGCAAGTTGTACCAAAGTGATCCTTTTGGAAGGTAGGAACTCATAATCGTTTCATGGGTTTCCTGTGTTTGAATTGCCACAGGTAGCCCATATATGCAATAAATTGATAGCAGTTTAACAAGTCATTATTTTATTTGCAGGATTTCAATCATGCAGTTTTTCAATTATGTTATGAGAAAAGGTAATACACAAGTATTATTATCATACTGGGGATGTTCTTGGCAGGGGAGGGGTGGGTAAGTATAGTGTCAACAGTCAGTGTCAAAGTAAGGGTTTTCATCATTTTTTTTTAGTATGGCTTCATCAAACAAGAATTGGATTAAGTCTTTATGATGTTGCTGGCCAGGGTTACCTCAAAGAATCTGTAAGAATTGTTCATGGGTTCTATTAATATTGTCAAGTAATTTTTAAGTCGTGGATACGCAGAGCGTTGAAACAAGTTATAGCTTTGTTTGACATTTATTCCATGTTAGCATACAGATCTTTATTTGTTTATATGATTTTTATATTTTTACTTCCTTTTTTTTATCTCAACGAAATAAGGATCTGGAGAATTACATCCTTGAACTCATACCCACACTTCCACAGGTATGGTTATATGTAGAATATTTAAATTTTAGCCATTTTTGTTAGCGGCGACTCTGCTTTATGTAATCCAAATGCAATTGAAAGCTTCTAATTTCTGTGTTTTGTTTTTTTTACACAAATCTCTAAATCTACAAAGTAGTTTTTGATGCAATATTATTTTTCCTCAGCTTGATGGATTGGAAAAGTCCTTCTATTCTTTTTATGTGTGCACTGCTGTGAGAAAGTTCTTTTTCTTCCTTGACCCCCTAAGAACTGGTAAGTACAATCTACCCTGGCAGGATTGACTTTCATTCTTCTCTAATTATTTAATAAAATGATGGTCATGGTGTTAACAAAGGTGATAATGATGTGGATTATGATGATAAAGAGGTTGATGACAGTGATGATGATGAGGGTGACAGTGATGATGATGAGGGTGACAGTGATGATGGTGTTGATGGTAATGGCATATAATTAAATGAGGTTAACAATGATGATGATGATAGTGGTCATATGATAACCATGATGATGATGACAGGCAATTTATATTTCCAGGTAAAATAAAAATTCAGGATATCCTAGCCTGTAGTTTTCTAGATGATCTTCTTGAGGTATGTATCTTCCAATAAGTTTGTGCTCTTGCTCTGAACTACTTGGTATTACCTTTTGAAGAAATACCAATATGAAAGAACTATAATCCAATAATTATTCTTGTCCCCTTCCTTTGGAAATCCCAATCTTATCTGTAGTTATCTATCATGTCAAGTAACATGGTTTATGGTTTCAACAGCTCCGGGATGAAGACCTGTCTAAAGAGCAACAAGATGCTAATTGGTTCTCAGCACCATCGGCTCTAAGAGTTTATGGTCAGTATTACACTGCCGACTGTGACTTATCTTTATAAATGAATAATGATTGAAGTAGTTATTATTTGCACGTTGGTTGCAGGTCAATATCTTAATCTAGATACAGATCATAATGGTATGTTAAGCAAAGAAGAACTAGCCAGGTGAGACACTAATACGAGTATGTCACTAACTTCAGGTATACACAGAGAATACCACTGTATCACATACACTGTCCCTGCTGGAAGAGGCTCCTTTTTTTTCCAGGGAGAGAGAGAAAAAAGAAGCGAGTCTCCTTTTACTTGCAAATGCTGATCCAGTGGAAAAAAAGAAAAGGAGACTCTATCAGCAGGGAACACATACACTGTCCCTACAGTAATTTCCATCATTTCTACCTGTCAGCAATTTTTATGACAAAATGTCATGAGAAGAAAATCTTGTCCTTTACATGAAACTGATTGATATTTGTTGTAAAATATCACCTGGTATTATTTTTACAGATATGGATCTGGAACCTTGACCAAGGTCTTCATTGACAGGGTTTTCCAGGAATGCCTGACTTATGATGGTGAAATGGTATTTACATTATATCCTCTTCTTTACAGTGTAACATGTGCTTTTAATAATTGGCATTTGTAAAATCTTGTTTACAATCGTCAATCAATCATCATAGTTTTCTAAGGAAGTCTTTTGATTTTTTCAGGATTATAAAACATATTTAGATTTTGTCCTTGCCTTAGAAAACAGAAAAGAACCACAGGTAAGAAAATTATGCTTTGCATCATCATCATCATCATCATCCAGACCATCATCATCATCCAGCACCATCATCATCATCATCCAGTACCATCACCATCATCACCATCATCATCCAACACCACCATCATCATCATCATCATCCAACATCATCATCATCCAGCACCATCATCATCATCACCATCATCGCCATCATCATCATCATCCAACACCACCATCATCATCATCATCCAACATCATCATCATCATCCAACACCATCATCATCATCATCCAACACCACCATCATCATCATCATCCAACACCATCATCATCATCATCATCATCCAACACCATCATCATCATCATCCAACACCATCATCATCATCATCATCATCCAACACCATCATCATCATCATCCAACACCATCATCAACATCCAGCACCACCATTATCATCATCATCCAACACCATCATCATCATCATCATCCAACACCATCATCATCATCATCATCATCATCATCCAACACCATCATCATCATCCAACACCATCATCAACATCCAGCACCACCATTATCATCATCATTATCATCCAGATCCATCGTCATCAATCAGCACCATCATCATCTTCCAGCACCATCATCATCATCCAGGACCATCTTTATCATCCAGTACCATCATCATACATCATCCAGCACCATCAACAACCACTCCACTACATTGTCCACTATCACCACTACCACCACCACATCACAGGTCATCACCACCACTATGATAATAATGGAAATTATGATCAAACCAATCTTGATTAATGTTTAACTTCATCTGTTTTCCAGGCACTGCAGTATCTGTTTAGAATATTAGATGTACAGGTAAGGTTTGAACCAAAATATTATCAGAGGAAGGAGGAAAGGAGTGCTGAATATATTGGTTAAAAACATCCTTTTTTGTTCACTCTACAGGGCGTAGGTTACCTCAACATCTTTTCATTAAACTTCTTTTTCCGGGTGAGTTCTGCAACAATCCCTGGTAACAAGTAATCAACAATTCTATTTTCCAACTAAAGTTTTGTTTTCTGTATAAATTAGGCAATACAGGAAGACATGGTTAAACATGGTCATGAACCAGTGAAATTCTTAGACATAAAGGTGAGGAAAGAACTTTCAAACCAAGATGGTTTATTTTGAGTTTTGTTAGTTGGTTGATTGGTGTTGTTTGCTTTTCTAGGATGAAATATTTGATATGGTAAAACCAAAAGATCCTTATAAAATAAGTCTCCAAGACCTACTAAACAGGTGAGACAAGATACATGTACTCTGATGGTCTATGGTAGGGTTGACTCCATCAGTTGTGGTACATTACATACCTTTATCTTGGGTACCCTGCTACCCCTCAACACACAGAAGGGACAGTGAGTCAAGATACTCTTATGGTCTATGGTAGGGTTGACTCCATCAGTTGTGGTACATTACATACCTTTATCTTGGGTACCCTACTGCCCATCAACACACAGAAAGAATGAACCTCTAGCAAGCATCTAGCAGGGTATTTCTTAGGTTGCCACTCTCATTAAAACCAAATATACTTTACTGGCCAAAAAACAAAACAGGATTTTGGAACAAACCCCAGTCAAGGTTGTCTTTTCCCTGTCCTGGACATGAAGGGTGTAGCAGATTATGATCATGATAGCATATCTGTTACCTATCCTCCTTGTGGCACATAGGGCCATGATAGCATACATTGTTGTTTTATTAAAATCCATGTTATTTTTCCACAGTTCTCAAGGAGAAACAGTTGCAAGCATACTGATAGACCTGAATGGCTTTTGGACTTATGAAAATAGAGAACTCCTTGTACAAGAACCTATTGTAGATGACTAAAAATGAACGTATAATACTGTACATGTGGAACTTTATCATTTCCAACTTACTCTTCTCTCAACTGTTGAAGAGAGAGGTAAAAATAGGGGATGAATAGGATCTGAGTTGAAACAACAGAGAAAAACTGAAGAACTTGTTACTGTAGGTGTTGGTATAAGAAACCTTTTTATTTATATTATGTAAATAAATGGCAATGTCCAAGCTAGTGTTAGTAGCAATGAGCGTAACATTACTGTACATTGTAAAAAAGATATTCCAAATTGCCTTATTTCACTATGACGTCAAATCAAAAAAATCTATTGTTTTAACACTAAGGATCATTGTCGCCAGAGGGGGCAAAATAGCAGCATTAAATCTCAATAAAATTTGGTTTATGATATAGTGGGAAGTGAGAGCAGCTAAATATTACACTAAATATCCCAAACGAAAGAAGAATTAGCCCAAATTTCTATTATTCTTATCCATATAAACAAGCTCTGAAGTCAGAGTGAAATAAGGCAATTGCATTAGACAAACTATACGTTCTTGTACATGGTGTCATTTTGCTACCACTACATTTAAAATGCACATCAGACTCTAGTAACGGTAGCATATGACACTATCATTGTATTAAAATGTTCTATTAAGTTATTATTTGCTGAGCATTGATAGTTGAAGGTCAGCTCCACTTACTGTGGATTAACTCTGCCTCCTTCTTTAGTTCCTTGAAACGACACTGAATTACATCTGTAATGTGTTTCCTTGTTTCAGTCTGAAAAATAGTCAACAATCAATGAAGGGTGTGTGCTATCCTTTTGTATTTAGTGTCTCTCCCTTAAATATTCCACTATTTACACCCATTTTCATATTTATGTGACCAATTCAGCCCAAGACGTCTTGGTTTTTGGCTTCTGTTGTGCAAGAAACTACTAACTCAAACCGTTGGAAATTTGTTTGATGAAAGCCATAAACCCAGATGACTTGAATTATAGCTAGTTGTCTGGGTCAGGTAATTATGAAAAATGGGTATAAGATATTAAGTGTTGTATACTCTTTTAGTACTTACAGCATCTTTCTTTCTTTTCTGATAATCCTTCAAAATGTCTTCAAACGTCATTGGTTCACCAACCAAAACTGTCACTCTCTGATTAAAAATTTTTAAAAACTAATTCTTGTAAAGTTCAAAAACACACTGATAAATTTGTGCATACTGTAACCTCAAGTATAGCAATGAGCCATATGTAACATTATTACATACTAATGTCTACTTACTTTCATTATCTGTGGAATGTATGGCTTTCGGTTAGGTAATATGTCATCCATACCTAATCAGAAAACAGCAAAAAGTCAGACACACAAGTCTGCCCAAAACTACAAAATAGGGTGGCATAGAGGTTTACTGGGTTAGAGCCCTGGCTCGGAATGGATCATGTGTGAGTTGGGTTTGTTTGATATGTTGTTCTCCCTTGTTGTGAGAGTTTTTCTCTGGGTGAGTTGAGTGTTGTATGTCATAAATAGTGAATGGAGCAAACTTCACGGAAGAGCCCCAGATGGGGGGTGATGGTTGTAAAATATATTAAAGATATCAGTTGGCCTTGTGGTCAATGAACAACTCATACTGACAACTGACATACCAGTTTATAGGATATATGGTGCACAAGCAGCTAGTCAAATACAGGACATGCTACAACACAAAGACATACTGATCTCATATATATTCTCCTTACCTACGTGCCATAATGGTAATACTATTGGTGTAACTTCTGACTCGGCAATCAATCTACCTACACCTGAGACACAATATACAATGACCCTCAATAATACAACAAATTGAAATGAGTATAGCTTCTGTTAGATGGATATATCACAATAAATGGGAGTTCAAAATATTATACAGTCATGAAAAATTTTGAACTCACCCCACTTTAGTCGGACAAGAGAACCATCATCAATAACCTTCCCTAAAAATGAAAGAGAAATCTTAATTAACCTTTTAGGTTCCTCTCCCCTCTTGACATCATGGGTTAAGGCACATTTATACTGTGAATTTTTCTCCATAATGAATATGACATGCTCTAGTTCGTTATCGAGTTGCAGTACCTTCTGGGAAAACATGGACCCACTGGCCACGATTGAGCTGTTCCAAAGCAAAATCCACTCCCTTTTGATAAACACCTTCACCTGGAAATAATAACCCATATCTACAGTATAAATGCATATTTCATAAAATAACTGTAAGTTATAAATCTTGTGTTCTGATTGGTTGGGAATGCATGCATTATGAGAGCACACAGTATGTCTGGCCACTTTGTATTTCATCATTTGTGTTAAAAATAACGGCTTCTCTAATTTTCATATTACAAAAATGTGTCACGTTTCCTAACACTTCTCTTGTGTTCTTCCAATCCCTGCATGCTTTAGAGACCAGTCATTCTTTACAGGGAGGGGAGCTGGTGCAAATAGAGGAAGACAGCATTTTTTATGCTCTACAAAGGACAGGGCTAAGAGAGACAAAGGGCACCTTGGAGGGAGGGGTCAGGTAAATTTGTGCAAGTGAAAATCAAAATGCACCAGCCCCCCCCCCCCCCTCCCTGTAAATAATAGCTGGTCCCTCATACTTATAACTGACCACAGCAGGCATGCACATTTTCTATTTCAGTCTTCAGCGTGTATACTCTGATTGACTGTAAATTGCACCATGAGTGCTAAAAGTAATGGCTGTTCAATGGCCAGACATGATGACTCACAGACTCATCAACACACAACGAGTAGGTAAAGAGGACTGATCTAAGTGGTGTTTGCATGGACCTGTGCCAATTTTGCCCAGACATTGTCCATTGATCAGCTATTATCCTTAGCACTGGAACCACAACTGCCCATTTATAAATAAATGTACATTTAATCATGAACATATACTTAGTATAAAATAATGCATAATATAAGATCATCATTGCTTACCTCTAACTACTGGTATTATCTGAAAATTAAAAAATATGTCTTTTTAATATAGGGATTGCTCATTCAAGGCCTTAGCTTACATATCTCAGAAACTTAAACTGTGATTTCAAGTCCGAAATTTCCAGACTGCACGCCTCTAACCATCAAGATAACCAATCACATTGCTCTATTTTATCATCCTGACAAGCTTGAGGTGTTACAAACTAAGATTTTTTCCTTGAAACAAAACACAAGACAATAGAGTATTTGTGGTACCTTTCCTCTGCTAAAAAGAAATGAGTGCCATGGTTTGCTGAACAATAACTCTTTAGCTCCTAATGTCCTGAAATTAACAGGAAGGATAATTTGCAGTATGTAAGGCATACCGTTCAAGCCATAGAGAGTCAGAGCTCAGTTTTGTGACAGTACACTGAACAGTATGTGGAAAGCTTGGTCTCCCTGTGTTTAAGCTATATCGTAATAATTATTCTAATCTTTCAAACTTACCATCTTTGTTTTTCTTTACTAAAAAGCACCTTCAGTTTTAACAGTCCTGTTTCCAAAGATAAATATAGCTTTTTCAA
Organism: Anthopleura xanthogrammica; assembly: GCA_964019055.1. Lineage (NCBI taxonomy): Eukaryota > Metazoa > Cnidaria > Anthozoa > Actiniaria > Actiniidae > Anthopleura > Anthopleura xanthogrammica. Next base: position 15,961,756 of record OZ025212.1, read on the forward strand.
AAACAGGTGGTCCTTCTCTGAGTGACCATACATTTTTATTGGGGAAGAGAGGGGGCATTTTTCTAAGCAACAAGGAGAGGGAGGAGGCAGATTTTTAGTACGGGATACCAAGTGAAACCCACTGCCAATTGAATGGATCATAGTTTCCCATGTCCCTCTCACATTACCCATGTAACGTTATGTACTTTAATGACTATTGATTGATGATAGTCTATTGCCTGATTTCCATGTCAAGACTGTTGTCTTGATCAGAACATAGCGATGAAAACCGTAGTAAAGAAAGTACCCATGATGGTAGATAGACCAATACACACAAAAGAATAGAATAGAATGATTGATTCATGGTCAGGGACTACCGGTAGTCAGAAATTAGCAGGGTATTTGAGAGCCTCAGAAATGCAATTTCCAGTGTTTTGAGGGGCATCTGTATGTGCATAAATTGAGGTGACCCTCCCTTTTCAGGGGATCAAAAAGTTGTTACCCCCCCCCCCCTGCTAATTTGTGACAAGTCCCTGAGAGGAAGTGGGAGACTGATGGTTCAAGTGGTTGACGTACCCCAAATAAGAGGATCATCCAAACACGAATAATGATTTGATACAGTAACTAATGGTACACCATCAGGACGATCAGCTGTACACTGGTCTAGTGTCGTCTGGTTATGACATCTTACAGTATTCAGCCATTCTATACCATACAAATAAGAAGAAGATGAAATCCTCATGCATTCATCAAGTTTTTCAACCACTCAACATATCATTGATAACAATAATATGTGTCATAATTTGATGGAAAGATAGTAGCAAGCTGACCATAAATTGATTAATATTGTTACAGTGCAACACGCAAAAGTATGACCACTTTTAATATATTCGCATATTTCTATGCACGGGCTTTTTGGTGCCAAACGAGTTTCTACACGCCTTAATTGGTAAAACCAGACAGCTTGGCATCAAATGTGTCTGTTTAAAGTACAAAATCCTGTGCATAGAAATATGCGAATACATTAAATGTGGTCCTACTTTTGCTCACCGCGCTGTAAAACGGAACTAAAAAAAAGATATTGATGTAGCATATTAGAAAAGAAAAGAAACAGAAGAAAGAAGTTAACTCACTCAACCACAGATTACTCGCTCCTCCAACCGCAGCAACAATCACTGAACTTTCCATCTTCCAAGAAATTTTCTCCATGGCAACACGACAGAAAGGCCATGACGACGTTAAACTCATCTTTTTTATCCAGTAAAGATAAACTATGAAGTCAGATCTTTCGTGTTATTTACGTTAGACAATATTCGCCAGTACTTTGTCCGTCCACCATTTTGAATTTGTGAGGATTACCGCTGGACGTGCTGATGTGCACATGTAACATAGGAAACCCATAACCCATACTTTTCTTTTGCAGACTTTCCCACTCTCGACCACAGAGCGCTGTCATTCTTACTGCGCATGCTCGACGAAATACTCAATATTCTGGCTACTCTGACATTTCGTCGAGCATGCGCAGTAAGAATGGCAGGGCTTTAGAAATATTTTTCTCGCACTTCATTGCCAGTAAGGGTTGCAGGTTGCATTCACACCATTCAACTTGGTGCGCCCAACCCTGTCAGAGGTGGATCAATCTCGTACCCAGAGCCCACATTCCTCTTAGTCAGCACCGAGAAACGAGAGTTTTTTTCGCTTGTCGATGTTGACCAAGAAGAACGTGGGCTCTAGGTACAAGATTGGAGTTCCACTACTTTGGCCAACCGTAACCCCAACCCTCACAACTAACACAACAGTTACAAAACTAAACTTCCTTTTTACTTTGGAACACATACCTTACGTGTACTCTGATCTCAGTAGTTTTAGTAATCAGTTTTCAACAATTCCATAAAATGTGCCCTTATCCCTTTGTCTCCTTGTTGCCTCCTTGTTTCGTAACTTGTTTCATTCCTTGTATTAGTCCACGTTCCGCGCATTAATTCTGCGCTCCTCGCTTCGCACCTTTTTTCGCACCTTGAAATGGTCCACGTTTCGCCCCTTGTTTCGTACCTTGTAATAATCAAACTCATGCAATATTTGCCGACCGCACCTTCGCTAAAATGATAGGATCTCGTTCACGTTATCAATGATTTGAAGATTATTGAACACTTCAAATGTACTCAAGAAGCATAAAAAGGCCTGCCTTTGAAGGAACTAAAACTTCTATCTTCACGACTCAGATGACTTAAATGTCTTTGAAGACAGTCGGTTTTCTTCAAGAATATAAACTAACAATTCACAGAAAAGTTTAGAAAATTATCAAATTACAAAATGAATACCAATTTTTAAGAAAAATCAGCTTTTCTTGCAATCTAAATAAAGCATTTAAGGATAAAGTAATAAACACTCGTAATGCAACGCTATTTGTTAGCGGGAACATCAACTTTAAACTCTTGCGTTTTTATTCTAAAAGTTGTGTCTTTATTCTACTAAAATACACATTTTTTTTGGGTAAACTATTGTATAGTTTAGTTGTCACATGACAAGCAACCCAGTGCACACTCTAGGAGCGCCTTGTTTTCGAATATGATAAGCAAGCTATACAAATTATGAAATAATAAAAAAAAATTAAAAGCTATCAAAATTTAATATAATTGTTTTTTAACTGGAATGATAATATAATAATATTTTTTGGTAATGTCGCGTATCATGATATAAAATATTGTTATGCAGTTTACATTACATTAACTGTTTTAACTAGCTTTTCTACTTCGATTATAATAATAATGAAATTTTCGATTTTTCATTTCTGTTTGCGTTTATGAATCCTGTCAAGCCCAACCAATCCATCGATTGTCTCTTTAGCTTTGACATATTCTTGTTTAGAGAAGTGTTTCTTCAGAACAGGATCAAAGTTGAGACACGACAGATTGTCGGCGGTCCTGGCGAGGGTAAGCAGGGCTCTAATATAACTACTGGGTTGTGCACCTTCCAAGGCTACCGCACGAATATCTTGAACCAACTCTTTCTCCACTTCTGAAAACAGTGAAAACATAATACTTAAACAAAATGACTAATTACACACTCACTGCACGCATTGTGATTGGCTGGGTATCTTTGTCTCCATAGAAACATAAGTCCTATGTAAAATGGATAGGAAAAGGTTTCCATGTTGTGAGGAACTGCTCAAACGTTTTCAGATCTTTTCAGAAATATAGAACGTTTTCAGATCTTTTCAGAAATATAGAACGCACTCTAAATTGTTAAGATACGGACACACGGCGCAACATTGCGCGGGATGTTGCAGGCAATCGATGTTGCGAGCCATGTCACACGACGCAATTTGTTGCACGCAATGTTGCTGAAGTAGAAAACGATCCTCCTCAGCAACATACCCTGGAATATTGCGTTGAATGTTGCACCGTGTGTCCGCACCTTTAATAAATAAAGAAATCATGTATAATTACCTGGTTTTGCAGTTGGGTATTTGTGGCTACCACACCTTTGTACTTCCAACAGAAGGATTCCCCGTACCACCATACTGTCTAGTGCTCTGGTCGCGCAGCGTTGATTGGCATCTTTCTGACGAATATCTTCATAGATCAAGTCCTTTACATAGTAAGGCTTCTTGGGATATTCATTGTACTGGTTCACGATTTTGTCCAGCATGGCTGCATCCAGATAATTACCACATCGTGTGTCTGAAAGAACCTGAAGATTTCAACAAATTAGATATAAGGTCATCTTTTACTGGTTTAACAAGTAAATGTTTAGAGCATATCTCGTATTCAAGAACTACTGGGGGAGATCTCCCCCTCCCCTCCCCTCCCCTCCCCTTCCCTCCCCCTCCTACGCCATTTCCAGGTGGTGACAATAGATCATATGTTCAAGTAGTCCAATGACACCCACCTTGAAGACAAGGGACTCCTCTTTTGCACCTGTAGATGCATCAACTTCCAGTTCACCTTTACCCAACACTAGTAGATCAACCAGCACTGCTGCGGTTGCACCTGCATTTGACTCAGTTCCGCATTGCCTTCCACAAACATCTCCACTCTCAGCCTGTTGCCACAACAGGCAATACCCTTGAGACAGCGTTAGTTTATACTGACGAATTTCTTCTTTGTTAAAGTAGCTGGAGTTGACAGTTTCCAAGACTGCTCTCGCCAATTCTTGTGTTGCTTCCATTGTCATTTCTATTCTTGTGATTCTAGATGTACTATTCAGCTGAAACTTTACTGTGTGTGATGGCCTTCATTCTCATTCTGAGTTGTATTTATACTACCATCCATTCGTAATCTTATCCTATGAGGTAATGGTCATTACATCATGGGACTAATTTTAACGAACGATATTGATGATGGACACAAATATGAATAAATTAAACTTGTGTTTTTGTTGATTATATTCTGTTTGATGATGCAATGCGCATAACAAATGACTCAGCTGCACTTGCGATGAATGTCGAAAAAACACCAAATTGCTTCAAAATAGGAAATGAAAATAAAGTTCAACTGTGCAGCAAAGCCAGGCAACAGCCTTGGAAAGCAAATTAAACGAAAGCATTAATCCCTAGGATACTTAAATGGAAAGAGTCTCTTTACGTGACCCCTTTAGGCTGTTTTCATGGTCGGAAGGCCATTAGAAGATGACGTTGAATAGAACACTGAAGTATCAAATCGTGGGGGGAGGTGTGGGGGTGTAACGATTTCAATCCTAGATACATACAGTGTTTCTCTGTTCCCCCTCTCCTCCCCCTAAGAACAAGAATAAATGGTTCATACGTGGACTTTGAATTGAAACAGTTGCATCAGTGAACTTGAACTCGGAAGTATGTGACGTCAGTTAGTGTACTCATCGCTTTTTTCTTCATTTTTTGCCATCCATACTCAGTTAGTTGCAAAAAATGCGTTCATTTAAAATATAGTGCTTTGCTTCAGAATCTAACATATTTTTCCTTTCGATTTTTGATAACAAAAACCTGCACTGGTTTCTGTCTTGTGATACTGAAATGATTCAAGTTTTACTGGTGAATGTATAACTGAAGTAGAATATATGGAACTGGCAGTTGAAACGAATAAAGCTTATTTACTTGAAGAATTAATCTACCCCATGCTGGCTGATACCGATCTCTCTAACCCACTAAAACCCAATGCGCCACAATAAACGTGCAAACTTGCTTAGTTCTCTTGTGGGTATCGCCCATGATTCATTATCGCACACCGATAAGACATTAACGTCCATTTGAGTTACTGCGTGAAAAACTGAACTGCGTAAAAACAACTTCATTCCGCTCAGTTTCTTTTTCGAAATTGGGGTGCAAAGATAGGACAAACGTATGTGTTAGTTTATATTCTATACACATCCACAAAGAAACTAAATAAATGAGTAGATTAATGTAATGCATTCTACGACATGCACGATGAATGAACGCTGTAGTAAAAATGGACGCCAACTTCTGGAACACTTGTTATTTCAAAACTGACAAAAAGAGAGTGAAAATGAACCATACCCACAACGCACACACGCACAATGAAATACTATAGCATACTTTAGAATGGATATTCCAGTATCATCAACGTTGGACGGGTTCGTGGTAATATATATAATAAAAAAATACGTCAAAGCTCATCGTTACGTTGCGTGCTGGTGAACCATGAATCGAACTGAGTCTCTATTTATAACTAAATATCAAGACACTAAATATTGTCTTTTTTCGCTCCCAACAGGGCTCAGGGTACAGAACCGTAGTAAAAATAATTATCTCCTACGAGGTCTTCAACATTCATTTTATCATTTATCGTTTCAATTCATTTATATCTATATTTAGCAAAGATGACACAAAGACAAAGATGCCACAGGAAGCCCGCTTATTAGAAGAAAGTTAAAAAACACCATGACTTTTGCATGCAGTTTTTTTCTTGTCAAAATGTATTGGACTACAGTTTCAACCATGATTTGAGCATTGTTTATTTTCTTAGCAATTTCAGTCATTTCGTTAGAAGAAAAGCAGTGAGATGAGTAAAATTACAAAAACAACTATATTCTTGTTTAAAAAATATTTTACATCCTGTAAAAAACTTTTTATTGATTATGGCTAATGGAAGGGGTCACAGGGGTCACAGGTAACATAGGACCTCCTGCACACAGCAATGCATAGTTAATATTATTATAATAATGAAGCCTTTTATAAATATAATACATTTTATTCTTAGGTATGTTAAAATTCAGATTTTTTTGATGAGGATTGAAAAATATTCTTAAACCATGTGGATATCCTGTTGACACCATCTTTTACCATCTGCAAAAAACTAACTCCCTCACCAGCATATAACAGGCCCTCCTCATCTATTGGCAGCTCTTTTTTCTTTCCTTTTTGTCGTTGTTCCATTTGTTCTTTAGCTTTTTCTACATCCTCACGAGAATACATTTCCATCCCTGGCATTCCAGGCATTCCACTGCAAATTAAAATGGGTCATTCTTATTAGTTTACCAAATGAATTGAGCAGTATACCTTCTTAAGACCCTGTCATCCCTTGGAAATTTAAATCTTTGGCCTCAAAAACGATTTTCAACTATTTCACAGGGCCTTTAGATTCAGGCACATATTTTACCTCATCTGCTTCATGACTGCATCAGCTTTTCGTTCATCTTCAGTCATAGGAACAAACTTTTCATCTTTCCGATTTGCCTTTATCTTTTTAGTTTTCTTCCCACATGATTTTGTCATTGAATAACAATATTTGTTAATCAATTTTGAGATGGTCAGCTTGTTTTGCCATAACAATTCTGCAAGATCCGTATCAGCTTCCCCAATGGATTCTTCACAAGCTTTAGCAATAGTTTGGCATTCTCTTTGACATCTCCCATAGTCTATTTGCTCCTCCAGATGTAGTTTACCATCACGCGGAACAATGTCAAACTTTGCTATCCATTCACCTTCCTGTTTGCCTGGATCACAGGTTTTTTCCACCAGTTCAATTATTTTGTCTTCCTCTAGCTACATTATGAATATAAATGACAGGTTATAAGAGGGAGCTTTCATTCTTATCTTAAGACAGTGACAATGATAAATTCAATATTGATATCTTTTTATAAAAATCAGTGCATGAAGGAAATACCTATTAAACCAAAAATATATGATATGTATCCTTCAAAATTAGACAAGTATTTGATTCATAATGAAGAAAAATTTCTCTTCATCTAAATGATATTCAGAGAAAATTCAGAGAATATAATTTGCTCCTGATCTAGGAAGGGGTAAATTTGTTGCCTAGAAACCATACAAATAAATCCCCAAGTATAAAAGTAAAAATGTTGTAACAAAAATAAATAACACAACAGCAATATTCTTAACCTTGAGGGCTAGTTTTAAAGTCGTTTTATAGACTCAATAACGAATGTTTTTTAAGTCTCTATAGACCTGGTCTCTTTGTATTGATAATCACCTGCAGCCCGATGCGAGTGGTCCAAGGAGATGAAAAGCGGTTTTAATTACAAAGAGGACAGATTATTATTCACCCTGTCAGTAGTACAACGATTAGGAACAACACTAAGCCAATCCAAGTGCTGTAAAAAGATTAATCGACGTCGAAATAGTGAAGTTTCAAGTCGTATCGCATGTTTTTCAGTCTGCTACAAATTAAGTTTTGACTCGTATGGTTAACCACTGAAGCATTGAGAAGCCAGCTGGCAAAACAGAAAAAATAGAATAGAATAAAAAGCTACCCTCTCGAATATTATCATATGGAAAGATGTAGCTTAAAAAGCAGTTAGAGAGGGTGATTTTTAGGCTTAAACATACAAAGCGGTTATTTGAATAAGAATTACAATATCAAAATACGGTATAAAGGAAAACAAAATTTTATCGGTAAATAAGTAACTATTTGATCGTAAGTTTACATTAACATCATAGTACTAAAATCAACCAATTTTTTATAGTTCCAATCTTAGTAAATAGTGAATAGAAGTTTCTGAATCGGATAAAATGAGAAGAGAAGAATAATAAGACCTGCACAAGGAAGTAATTCAAGATTGCTCAAGCTTGCGTTTATACTCATTGTCAGTGAGGTCCGCTTGGTTCCACGTAGCTCCTACACGTTAAGTAGCTGTTAGAGTTTTAAGCTGTTTCATTTTTCAAGTGAGTGACTATATTTAATGAAAAATGTCGAACTTCCTTGTAAAAATATTCAAAGTGCTCGAGTTGAAATAAACTTATCTTAATTAAAGTTTAACATTACTACAACATGTACTGAAATAGACGTATAACAAAACAAAAAATATCTCATAAAAACTTTTGTGACACATCAATATGAAACATAAGAGAGTAAGTATAAAAATCATCATTTAAACAGTACCTTTTTAGCTGGATTTTTCTCTCTCATATCGTGAGTTTTGAGGTTTAAATATTTGATTGCTTTTTGGCAAGTCTCGCACCGTACGTGTTCCACATCTTCTTTCACTGCGTTAAACTTTTCTTTCTTGGGAAACTGCGCGTGGCATAACGAGTATGAAAATATAAAAGAAGCTACTATGAGAACAGCTAAACATGAGAATAGGTGACCTGGAGCCATGATTAAAATAAATATAAGTGATGAACGATCAATAGAAGGGTGTTTGCGTGGCTGACGATCAATCAAAAAATTGCGGCATAAGTAGAATTAAACAGGCGTTCCGCGTCGCGTCTTATTTTGACAGAGCACGCCTGAAACCTAATACAAGTTGATCACATGGTTGAATTTAACCAATCAGAGTCACGCAAAATAATGTTGTACGAACGTAGTTTCTTGATCTCCGCCATTCAACAGAGTGAAGTTGGAATTATGTGAAAAGAAGAAAGAAGTGACAGTTTCCCTATTTTTATCGCAGAAAGACAAGACGAGAGTAAATCATCAGGTAGGTTTTTCATCCAGGTAGGGTGCTACTAAGTTAAAGACTGTTAATTTCGAATTAAGCTGTACAAAGACTTATTTCTTTGCAGTCAGAGAAGAAGAAGAAGAAGAAGGAGTCCTAACGGTGTTCGTGTTTTAGGCAGTTCACTATGATTGATCCTGGATATATTCCTGAAGATCTCACACAATACTTACTGAATTACTCTGGCAACCAAGAGGAGCATAACAGTGGTGATAATGCACAGTTATATGAAGTAGATTCAAGTGACTATGGGAGTATCTTCATCCCACCATACTCGAGTACCCCCAGACAACCTCACACCCTCATTCAAGAGGATCAAGAAAGTTTTCAAGATTCTGGGATGTCTGAAGAAGAAAGTGATAGTGACCTTTCACTGCTTCAGATCAAAACTAAGAAAAACATCCCTAATTCACCTAATTCTGGTAAATTGAAGCCAGCCAAGGAAAATTCAAGACCTCAGCGAAAAACTACAAAGAACTTGCCATGTGACAGTATTAAACCAGACAAGAATAAAGAAGCTGTAAATCCAAAGTCTAAGAAAGGAACTTCCAAGAAATCTGAAAAACAGCCTAAAAAAGTTACCACAGCTCAGAATGGTTCTCATCATTCGAAGAACAAGGGTGGGGAGACTTCATCAACTTCAGCAGAAATTCCACAAGATGTCACTAGTATTTCTAACAAATCAAGGAGTAAAAAGGATGTCAAGCATATTGAGAAAGGTACTTTGGATGTGTCCTCTGAAGATGCACTAGGTTCCAAGACCTCCAGTAAAACAAGTGCTAAAAAACGACCATTGCCATCAGAAAAGGCTAAAGGGAATTCTCCTCCGAGTATATCAAAAAAGAAAAAGAAAAACAATAAAGATGACATGAGTAGTACTTTAGGTGCTCTTCCAAACCAAGATACAGAAAACTCTCTAGCCATGGAGATTTTGGGGGATATTAGCTCTTCTGAAGATGAGTCTGATATTAGCCATCAAAGTATTACCAACACTTCAACTTCACAAGCAATATTGGATAATTGCCAAGCTGATGCAGATGACATTTTAATCCTTCCTCAAAGTAATGACACAAAGAAATCAAGAAACCAGAACACTTCAAAGAATTTCCAAGCAACAGTTGATGGATCAGGTCATAATTGCACTTTAACTCCAAGTGATTCCAGTGGCAATCATCTTGAAAATACCTCCTCACATGCCAAGGAGCCATCAACGAAGATAACATCAATCTCTATTAACAGCTCACTTTCAGGAGAAACAGAAAACCATAGTTCTGTTTCTCTCAGGAAGAAGCCTACAAAGTCAACCTCTAAAGCTAAGAAGATTTGTACCATGACAACTGAAGGCACACAGGATAGCAGTTCTTTTCTCTTTAATACCAGTGAGGAAATGGTTACTTATTTGCAAAAGAATAAAAACAAAAATGTTCCACTGAGAGTTCATACCAAATCTAGTAATAGCTCAAAACCCAAGGGGAGTGGCACTGATAAGGCTGAATCCAAAAAGAATAAAACCAAAGATGTGGGTAAGAAAAGTAGTGGTGCTGTGAGAAAGGATGCTCAGAAAAGAAATTCTCTATCTGCTCAAAGGAAAAAAGCCACTCCACAAAGAGCCGAAACTCCTAAGAAATCAGCAACCAAAAGTGATTGTGATGACAAGAGTAGTTTGTCCCCAAAGAAGAATACTTCAGTCAAGTCATCTTCCCCAAATACTTCAAATGCTATACAAGCTGAAAGGCATAGAATGTATAGAGAGAAAAAGAAAAAATATTTTGAAGACCTAGAGAAGGAAGTAGAAAGTTTGAGGACAGAGAATAAGAGTCTTAAAGATCAAAACATGAGTAACAGTAATGACTATGTTACTGATAAAGGCATGGGTTCAGATGCTAAAGATTTGGAATATACCAAGGGTAAATTGCAAGTGGAAAAGAAACACCAAGAAAATACTAAGGAAACAAGTCTCTTTATTCAAGATCTGAAGGAGGAAATACAACAATTACAGAGGGAAAAAAAGAAACTAATCAGTGTAGAGGATATGGAGTCGATTGTTGATGATTTTAAGGAAGAAATAAGTCAGTTAAAGAACCAGAAGAAAGATCTAGAGATCAATGGAAAACAAACTGACTTGCTTGTTTGTGGTTTAAGGCAAGAACTTGAGCAGCTGAAGAAACAAAATGAAGAATTAGAAACCCAGAGAAACAATAAATCAACTGACAAAATACCTGTATTGGAAAAGGAAAAGGATGAACTGAACAGCAAGGCAAAAGAGATGGAATTATTCATTGAAGATTTGAAAAAAGACATAAAAGATTTAGCTGCTGAGAAAGAAGGATGTACGAGAAGTAATAAAGAAATGAAGTTACTGGTAAACAAATTGAAAGAAGATATAAAAACTTTGAAAAAGAACAAAGATCATCTTGTAAGTAATGAAAAAGAGATGAAGTTGAATGTAAAGGACTTGAGAGAAAAATTGGATGGATTGAAGAAGCAAAATGATGATCATGAAAGCAATGCCAGGGAAACAGACTCGGTCATAAAGCATCTGAGAGAAGAATTGGGTGAACTGAAAACAGAGAAGGCAGTTGGTGAAAACAATGCTAGAGAAATGGAATCTACTATTAACAGATTGAATAATGAAATTAGTACATTAAAGAAAAAGAAAAAAGAACAAGAAACCAAGTTTGAGAATATGGAAAGAGAAAAAGTGAGTTATCAAAGCAGTGCAAAGGATATGGATTCAGTGATGAGCAGATTGAAGGATGAGATTAGTGAATTGGAAAAAGAAAAAGAGACCTATCAAAGCAATGTGAAGGAAATGGAATGCATAATCAACAATTTGAATGATGAGATCAGCAATTCAAAGACAGAGAAAGAAGTTCAGAAGGAGAAACAGAAGGAAATGGGCTCACTCATCAACGATTTAACAAATGAAAATAATGAATTAAAGAAGAAAGTAAAGAATAAGGAGAATTCAAAGGAACTGGAAGAAAAATCTGGTCAATTATTGAATGACAATGAAGAGTCTGTCAGTTTTCTAGGGAAAGAAACTCCACTTTCAAAGAACAGTGATGTTGGCAGAGAAGTATGTAGTGGTTCTGACAAAGACTGTGGAGAAGAACTGGAGCAATTGCAAAAAGAGAAGGAAGAGTTAAAGCAAAATGCTGGGAAGATGGACATAATTCTACAAGATATGAAGAATGATTTAAATCAATTGAAAAAGGAGAAGGAAAAAAATCAAAAAAGCTCTGAAGAAATGGTGACAGTTGTGCAAAGTATGAAAGAAGATTTGGACAAACTAAAAATCAAAGAAAAGGATGTATGTGATGATGTGAAAGGAAATCAGTCAGGGAAAGAGAAAGGACACTGTTTAACAGCTGAAGACATGTCTTATTTTGTCAAAGACTTGAAAGATGAGATAGGATATCTGAAGGGATTGATAATAAATCAACGTGAACTGTCAGCTCTTGTGAAGCATGTTGGTACCTTTCATGGGTTTGAATCAAGTGAAGAACCAGCAAGTGGTAAGAGGAAACTGGATCATGTAAGTGATAATACTGGTAATGAAAGCAAGCGACAAAAATCAGGTAATGGCATAAGTACAGTTAAGCCAGCAGGGGTTTGCTTACATGTCAACAATGGTAAGATGTCAGTAGAGTTTTGCAGTACTTGCAGTAAGACTTCAAGTTCCTAATTTGTTGTCAAACATCATTACTGAACAGGTAAAGAGGCCTTGGGTCAATGACAAGTGTGGATGGACTGGTAAGAATACAGAATTTAACAATACTGGATGGAAAGACTTCAACTGAGCTAGTTGGTTAAGTATGATAATCTGCCAAGCTACTCTGCTAGAAAACTCAAAGCTACTGCAACACAAACTAGAATATCCATTGCTATAAATAGTAATACTATATATTAATTAATTAGTTTATAACAAAAGGTTCAAAATATGTTTTTCTTTTTCTAACATGAAACAAAAAGTTTTCCAAGTTGTCTGTCATTTCAGGTCATCTTTCTGACTAAATCCTGGTTGGACTTTGGCCTTCATATTTGGCCTTCATATTTCCCCCTAGGGTTAGTATACTCCCCTTTCATTCTCTTCCATTCTTTTCTGGTCATATGCAGATCCTAACAGACTCTTCATATTTTTTACTTAGTTCTGGATGCTTTTGACTCCTTGCACCTCCCGGAGTCAAGTATCAGGTCAAAACATGGGTTAAAAATGCTCTATCTATTTCTGTAAGTATTTTATTGAAGGGGAAATCAGGTAAAGTCTTATGAGTTGGCTTCAGAAAATATATTTTTCTCTCTCTTTATGTTAAAGAATTTGTATGAAGAAACTATGAAAATGCGGACTCTATTTTTGTCTACATGCACCAAAAAGATATTTTAGGGACATTTAATTGGAGAAATAAAAACTTTAACTGGCACTTGAGTGCATCCATGTTGTAAGACAAGTCTCATAGCAAATCACAAGTGTAACATCCTTGGCTTTGTAAAGTGTTTTTGATGAGAAAAATTATTGCAAACTTTTGTTTTAAAAAAGAATACCTTACCCAAACCTTAATCCTTGCCTGATAAAACTTGTCTAGCAGCACTGATGCACACAAGTATTACTGTCCAATATGTAATCAGAACTTTCTGTATAACACTCATACTAAATCTACTGATTTAAATTCAAATACAACCATACCAAAAACAGATAGTTTTGATAACAAATTTTATTGAAGTCACATGATAAGTTTTGTTTACACACAAAGTCATTGAAACTGACAATATTCATTAATGTCATAAGACTGGAAACAGTGTTAGCTGATAAAAAAGAACTGGTAATTGACTGATCTTTCCAGTGTGGTTGAGAAGCGATATTTGGTTGAACAAAAATAAAAATCTTGTAAAACTATTTTTGTGTTGATCTATTATTGGGCTAAGTGGAGGTTGTGTCTGGAAGTGTTAACTTGTGCCAACATTTTCAAATAGTGTAGTTTGTTAGTTCCCTTTCTCACTCTCAAGTGTCTCCATGTGAACACAAGATGCTGTAGTTCATGTGTGGTACCATCAAGTCCCCAAAAGACTATTTTTTCCCACTTGTCTTGCCTCTATATAGACCAAAACAAATAATGTACTTTCCGTAATATCAACTCTGTGAAGAGTTTTCACACCATTCAGTGGATTATAATTATTTTGAGTTTCTTCAGTCTTTTCAGTGAAGCTTGAATAGCCTGTTGGTCAAGTGCATATCATCTACAAACCTGAAAAGAGAAACATCAAAAAACCTTTAGTATTGTTACGTTACACTGCGCTGGAAAAACAGATGTTTTATCATCTTTCCCAAAATTAAAAAATACTGTACGTTTAATATTAAGAAATTTGATATGTTTTGGGCTTTCGTGTGCGCAACATGGCGGACAGTAAGAGTAAACAGTCTAAGCTTTAGTAAACATTGATGTTCTTTTGGCAATCCAAATTAGCACTTAGAACAGTAAAAGAAGATGGTAAGAATTAGTGAGCCTCTTCACTAAACTGTAAGGGTCTTGGAATTTGTTAACTTACCGAGTCATAGGGCTGTTAATGTGGGGGAACTTTTTCTCTGGTAAATGCTTTAAGTTCGGATCGATGGGTAACTCGGTTCCCCATCTTGGAGCGATAACTCTGTTTGGGATTCCTCTTGAAGGTAAGATCTGACGAAGCGTGGACCACTCTTCACACCTTGTTGCTTGTGACGAGGGGTACCATTTCTCCTCCTCGAAATGTCGAGAGAAAGTCTTCAGAGAAGGTTCGACTTCTTTTTTCCAGTGTGTTGGAATGGCGCTTTCTCTACTCGGCTTTTGTTCTAAGAGAAACTTTGATCGCGGCACTGGAGCATTGCTTCTTAGATCCGTGGGATTGAAGCGCTTTTTTACCCAAACTACTTCACTTTTTGTGGGATGAATCTGATCTCTCTTAAAGCCATATAGAAATCCTCCAAGCGATTCTGCAGCCATAGTTGTAAAGTTATTAATCGAACGCAAATTTGAAAAAATTCTTTAGCCTTCCTGCGCTAGACAGTTGCTATGGTAACTAGACTGATCTAATTAGCTCGGCAAGACTGGGCACGATTTGCTAGAAGTTGTTGAAATTTCCCTGGAAAAATTATTTTTTCTCTCTCTTTTCGTCTACAAACCATATTTTTTACGGCTTGTACAGTTATTTTTCAGTTAAAACTTTTCGAATACACTTTTATGAAAGAATAAAGATAGAAGCAAAATAATTGAAGAAAGAAAAATAACCTGTTATGGGGTGGGTAGAGATTTAAAATGATAAATTCCCAGATCAAAAATGGGAGTTAAAAGAAATAAGCAAAATAATGAATAAACCACAATAAGATGAAACCTGTATTTTTCCCGTCTGGCAGGGTTTGGGCATGAGACTAGTCCATGTCTATATAAGGTAATTCATGCCATATATGGTAATATTGTATTGTAAACATCAGAGGAAGCCATTTTGGATTTGATCGAAAATTTAGCACAACTACAGTTAGTGTTATTTTTGACGCGTGTTTACTCTCGAATTTCTTCCATTAGGAAGAAAACATAATGGAGAACCCCGGAAGTGAGCCTCCACGATGTCCATGTGGTTTCTGGGGGTAGGATAGAATTTTTTTTCTTTTTCTATCCATATTTCGCAGCCAAGATCGCGTCTTCAGACTCAAGCTTAATTATTTCACGCTTGTACAAAAACTGCGTTTTTCAGAACCAAAAACATTATTCATATTGACGAGAATATCTTTTTCAGATCCCCACAGACTCTAAATCTGTGCTCCAAGTGTTTCAAGGATGGTAAGTGAGTGTGGTACATACTTTAGAACAAGTCTGTCGGTGTACTTACTTGTACGTCCTGTCACACATTGTAGACTGCCTTCAGTCCAGACCAAGTCATTTAATCGGACACATTTTCTTCCAGAACAAAAACGTAAATCAGAGGACCAAAGTGATAGTCCTGCCACGATATGCTCCCAAGTATCCATAAGCCCAGCTCCTATAGAAAGAGTTTCGGCGTCCAAAGGAGAAAGTTCGAAGGACGAAGGAGCAAGCAATGAAAAAATGCCTGTAGAAAATGACGAAACAGCTCGCGATCAAAAATGCGCTGCTGAAGTTTCGACTGAGTCAACAACTAGTGAAACCCCAGATGATAGACCTGTACAGAAAAATAGAAAACGCTGCTGGAAATGTAAGGCTAAACTGGAGCTTGCTCAGAGGGAATTAGGACTGTGTAAATGCGGTAGGTATTGAACAACAGTCTTTCTTCCGATTACATCACAATGTCTTGACAGATTTCGCAGTCGTACTACAGTGTTCGTAATCTCAGAAATGTTCTAGTTTTTGTTTCTTTGTTTTAATCTTTTATTGCGCAAATGACTTCTTTTCCCTAAGGTATTTTACTATAACATAAAAACACTTTGAGTTTTACATTAAAAAGGTCTGTAATAAGCTTAAATTCATATTTAGCATTTTTTTATTTTTAAAGTATTAAGAATATTTGGGATATTTTTTCTGTTGCTTATTTTAAACTCATTCTAAACCTTTCTAGTAAAACTCTGTGTTATAGTAAATATAATTGTTGAACATTTCAAATATTTGTGGAATGTGTTTTTCTACTATCATCTATCAGATTATCTTTGCTTTTTGGAATCAGTGAGTAATTGCTGTGAAATGCTTTGTATAACCTTTCATTTTTCAAACTTCACTTTTTTTCTGTTCTGTCAGTCAAGTGAGGGATGAAGCATGTCTTATTCAAATAACTGAAATTTTGCAATAAAACATAATACAAAACTGCATTTGACCATAAAAAATTATGTAGTTTTTCTGCAAAGGAGAAAGTTTACAAAATATCTGAGTAAAAAAAAGAATGAACAGGTTCTACTCAGGTGCAACACTGAGCACAGGAATGGAACCTTGATCACATCTTGAAAAGCACAGGGCAGTTTTCCTTCACATCATATTTTGTATGAAGATTATGATTATTACTTATCGACAATATTAAGCAAGCACTTGGCTTGAAATAACAGCAAGTCAACAGACAATGACCAAAATTAGAACTTGTCATTTTGACTAGTAACATTGAGCCAGAAATGGGGTATACCAACCAAGCTAAAACTAATTTGGCCTATTATCATGACTGGTGAATGACCAGCCATTATTTCAAACCCTGCAGTTGTGATAGTGATTGGCTCCGTAATGGGATTGCAGTTTTTTCAGGAAATTTCATTCCCATTCCTGTAACCTTGATGTTCATATGAGCCAGCAGATGGGTCTATTAATCAATTTTTTCCTCATTTATTCTTAGAACAGCATTTATGTGTCCCTCTCCTAGAGTAGGCTAAGATTTTACTAGAATGTGTAGGATTCTACTAAGACATGATTTTCTGATTAGCATTTATATGGGTTTCTTCATAATTATGTACTATGGAACATTCGAATGTCTGTAGTGGTTGACCAAGCTTCATGTTCTTTTTCATTCATGGGTGGTATTTCAATTCATTAATTTATTTTTCTCTTTTAGGGTATGTTTTTTGCCAGTTACATCGTTTACCAGAACAGCATGAATGTGAATTTGATCACAAGGAAAGTGGTAGAAAAGAAGCTAGGGAAAAGATGGTTACTCTTGGACCAAGAAAAGTTGGCAGGTCTTTCCAGCGTATTGATGATTGCTAATGTCAGTATCCAGTATTCTATCTCAGTGTTACAAATAATGTAACAGAGAAAAGAAGCCTCCTCCATTTGTTGTCATAATGAAAAGAACAAGGAATTGATGGTCCATATCAACAGCTAAGGTGATCTTTATGAGCTTTAATAAAATTTGACAGTGACAGTATTGAAATAACAAGTTTTGTAATTACGAACAAGAAAACTACGATTGCCAACTATCGACATTGAATCGCATGAATTCCCTTTTCTCTTTCACTTCATTTCGACTTGCAAAAGTTTTTGGTTATGCTAACTGGAAGGAAGGGAAATATCAATTCAAACAGTCTGGTTGACAAAATATTCACATTTTGATTGACAGAACCTAAAATGCTTATTTGAAACCACTTCAAACACTAGTCTAGATACCAACACCTCTCTCGACAAATTCATCACAAGTAATTGCATACAACCTTAACATTCACTTTTGGGTGAATTGAATGCAGATATGGGATTAATTTACATTATTAACTGTTGGAACAGCAAACCAAGGCATGTTCTTGTTTATTATTGACTTTTCTAATGCCTGCATGCCACTACAGGATGCTGGATATGGAATAATATAAGTTTAGTTAAAGTACCATCTTAGACCCAGTTTAGACGTCGAATTTCACGTGCCGAATCTAATGCAAACGAATTCAAACAATAAGTTTTGCTCATTTGCATCAGATTTGGGCCGCACATGTGAAATTCGACATCTAAACCAGGCCTTAATAAGATATTGGTTTGGCAAACATTTCTAAGCTTAGAGGTACTCGGATGTGATTGGAACAGAATCTGGAACAGGCCTAAGAAAATAACAAAGGTGTTAACCTCTTGTGCATGGTTTACTATTTGTTTTGACCTTTTGATACCATGCACTGAATCTGTACTAAAAATCATTCTACAAATATTTTTGGGAAAATAGGAATCTCTGCTAAACATACAATATATATATATAATACTCCAAAAGCAATTTCTTACTCTAGCCTTTAGAAGTATTTCTGTCACACACTGTTTCAGTGTGATATTTTTAACTTGATGAAAAGGAATGTGTTCTTTCCAGGATATAATGACATACATGCTTCTAAACACTATTTCACTATCACTGTACAAAGTATCTTAGGACCATAGGGTGGGAAGTCTAGATCTATTACAAATAAAACTATAGAATGCTATATAAAACTGGGGAGAAACTATGATTATTGTATAGGCATGTTTAAATTGAAACTGATTTCATGAGAGTATGAAATATAAAATATTTGTAGTGGCCATACCCGCTGTAGTCATAATTGCACAAAAACAATGGGAAACTGTCAACATTTTTTCATGCTGTAAGTCAGTACCTCAAATTTCCCATTGGTTTTCATGCTGCTCGTAGACTTGTTAATTATCGTCCAATAGAAGCCTCAAGTCCTATTTTGAATGTCCTTAAAGTTGACTTGTAGACATTGATTTGACTGTTTCAGTTTGTTTGTTCATATTGTAAAGGAGCATGACAGAGAGTCATAAGAAAGGGGACCATTTGCGTTATCAGTACTTAAGGGTGCATAAAGATCAGGTGATGGCAAGTGTTCTTGGTTGTACAATCTTTCCTTTGCAATCAAGCTACAATATTGATACCTTTTCATTTACTCTCTGCCATGCTGCCAGGGCTTGAAATGTCCGGCCAGAATTGGATCTTGTCTGGTCAATTGTTTGCCTTGCTGTTCATTTTGACCAGTAACATTGAGCTAGCAACAGGGTATGACCAAGCTGAAACTTATTTGTTTGGTCATCATGACTGGCGACTGACTGGCCATTATTTCAAGCTCTGTGCTGCCTTTACCTATATGGAATAGTAAAGTCCTACAAACAGCCAGTCAAAAGCAAACATTAAACTTACCATATTACCGTTTGCCACCAAAACCATTAATTGCAGGCCTATCTTGATGATCCTTGTTTAATCATACACAGCAAATGCATTAGACCTTATGGGAATCAAAGGATCTTTTAAAATATCATGGAAACATTAAAACGATTTTTGGCCAGATGTCTGAATCTCATCTGTGCAGCTATTCACCTACATGAACTACAGAAAAAATATCCCATACCTAGTTAATGATATTAACTATCAGTTAGTTATTACAAGATTATCTTGCTATTATAAATTACATGTAACTGCTAATAAATAATTATTGTATTCTTAGAGTGAAGGAATGAATAAAAATCAAGCATTGAATTTGTTTCTATTTTATTGACAAAGCCAGTACTACAAACGACAGTTTTAAAAATGGAAAAAAGTAGAAGAAATCAATGTGCTCCAATTACAAGTCACTTTTATCCTGTTTGACAATCTTGAGTAATTCAACTTCAAAGATAAGAGTGGCACCTCCTGTAAATTAAAAAATATTGGAATCTGCTTAGCAAAGACTGGCCATACATGGTCTGCAATGACGAGAGTATACCCACTATAGAGGCTTTGCACCATCACGTGATGGCAGCCATGACAGGAGGCAGGAACAATTTAATCTGGTCTAATCTCATTTACATTCAGTTTCCCAGGGGGGAGGGGGACTCGGAGTTGGCAGAAGAGAGAACCTAAGAGTATATTTTTATAGAAAATCTTGTGGGAGGTAGGTGTAGAGGCTTTGCACCATCACATGATGACAGGATGCACAATAATAGTCCCAGCTGGGAGAGGTATGAATGACTGTGGGATTAAATAAGGTGAGTGAACTAACCTGGAATCTTTGGTGGAGCACCTCTGTCACCATACCCTGCACATTGGTGGAAATGAAGTTAGATATAAATGAAATGGAAATGAATGCAAGGTTTTGGAACTAGTATATAAATTAAATATTAAGAAAATCAACCACAAATTTTCCACTTGGGATAACCAGGGCTAAAAATAACAGCTGGTCATGATGACTGGCCAAAGTAGTTTTAACTTGGTCATACCATGATTCTGGCTCAACATTAATGGGTAAAATAACCACCAACTAGGCAAAGATTTGACTGGACAAGTTTCATTTCTGGCTGGACATTGTGATGACCAACCATTATTTTTAGCCCTGGATAACAGAAAAAGCCCTTTGGCAGTTTTTTGGTTTTTTCCATGGGTAATATTGGTAGATTTCCAGTGGATTTGGCAGGAACTATAGTGCCAAAACACTTGCAAGTACTTGCAGCAGCGTTTCAGTATTCTCACAGTGTAATCCTCCTGATTTATTGTATTAGCCGAATGATTCTGTTGACTTACCCAAATCAGAAGGAATAACAAGTTTCCTTTTCTCCCCTTCACACATGCTGCAAAATCAACAACGAATGAGCATCTTAATTTCGAATGGTAAAGGGTGAAGAAGATATAGCAGATTAAGTCTCCTAATTTTCATGAAGAAGAAAAAGGGGCAGGGGGAGCTATAACCCCCCTTCCTTCCCCTCCACTTTCCCTTTTTATAAACTAGTCTTTTATATTTTCCAATCTTTTAGGTTGACTTTGGCCCTTTATTTTATTATCTGTTCTCCTTTGTGATGTATGGTAAATATGGATAGTAAATTTTGAAGAATTATAACTTTCCATCCCCAAGAGTAACATTACATTAGGTTAAAAAAATAACTTACTTTAAAAGTCCTTGATCCCAACCTAAACAAATAAAAGAAAAAGTTAATGAATAAAAATGAATAAAATTAACAAAGTATGAATCAGATTCTCATAAAGTTATTAAGAACAAGCCTCTTAATTTGTTACTGTATGTTTTTTATTTGCATTACAAACATGATTTTCTTTAAACCAAATCACAGTGGGAATAAGTTTAAATGATAAAACATCTAATAAAATCTGTGAAAATAGTAACAGTAGTACAAATGGAATAGCTTCAGTTCTTAGTAAATCAGTGTATTCCACTCAAGTATTCTAAAGGACTGGTCATATAAAGTAAAGTGGGTGGGGGTGGGCCGGCAAAACTAGAATCAAATTAGCATTTTTTTATGCTGGCCCATTATGAAATGTGGTTGAAAAAGTGATGACCCACTCCCCCCAGTTTTGAAGCAAAATTGCATAGATGGTAGATGTTAGATGGTCCATTTTATAGATTGCCCACGCCTTTCAAGGAGCTCAAAATTATGTGGCCCAGCCCTGATTTTTGCCTGCCCACCCCCTTCTTTACTTTATGACCAGTCCCTAAATACTCACCTTTAATGACCTGACCAGTGCCAAGAGTAAAAATAAAAGGCTCTCCTCTAGGAATACTGCTATCAAATTCTGTCCCATCTTCTAATTTCCCCTAAATAAAGTAAATAATATTTCTTAGCATTATACACATATGGACTAAACTATGTCTGGACTAAAAAGATTTTGGAAGCAAGCACATACAGGGTTTTTTCTCCTGGTTGTCTGGTTAATATCCTTTATCCACAAAACCCAACATGTTACAATCCAATTTGATCTTTGACTTAGCTGTACCCTGCCTTAGATTAGCCCAGAGGTTGCTTCGGGGTAAGCCTGCACAGTTGCACTTTTTGGGGTTTTGGCAGGGGAGGAGGAAGGGAAGGGGAAGAGAAACCTGCAGCTATGCAAGGCTACTTTATGGTTTGATAAGTTGATGCTAGGTTTAGGTCTGGCTTTAATTGACTGACCTTATATATACAATCCACTTTAATATTTTATACTCATTAAAAGTTTAATGAAAGCCTACCAACCAACCACTAGTCCATCCCCAACCCTGACACCACCCCTCTCCTCCCCTTCCCCAAGAATCTATAAAACTTTTTATTTTTTCTTTACAATCAAATTTTGTTATGGGAATTTCGTTAGTAGTAGTATTTTGTTATCTAGTAATTTTGTAACAGCCACGTAATGATTTCGGATTAGAAATAACCCGAAGTAACGTTGTCGCTCATTCATTGGCCAGAACATGAGACGTGAATAATTTATGAACCCAAAATCAAACAATATGCCAGAAAATATTCCTATACTAACCGTATAATGCATGTGCAGAGAATCGCCTTTTGCAGACTTTTGTTTGCAGTCCTTTACTCTCTTTTTAATACCGATTTGGAGTTTCTTTGTCTTGGCCTTTTTTTCTGCTTGGGTTTCCAGAACGAACAGAGCCAAGACCACCACAATCAATGATACAGTCAAAATACGCATGGTTCTAAACAATTTCCCTAAATCAGCAATAACTAAATGGGGCCAAATAATCTGTTTACGCTGCAACTATTATCCAAAGGGAAAATAAGTTCTTCTTGGGGGAAATAAGAGCAGGAAATAATAATGCACTGTTCTGATTGAAGAGAAAAGTGTTCTAAAGAACGCGAAGCTGAGCAGGGTCTGGGTACTACTTACCAGGAATTTCTTTGCTCGGTCAATAATACAAACAGGGTTCCCAGAACCCAACTGAAGGTCCTTTGCTTCTAATCCTCAAATATATTAAATAAAAACCTCTAGATTCCTTTTCAGCTTGAGCTGTTGTATTTTGATCCCACTGGAATTATTGAGGTAAACAAACAAGGACAAAAGACGAGGTATAAACAGTGCACATAGCACATTTTAATTCCAAGGATAGACAAGAAAAAAAAGAGATATGACATATCATCCATCAGTATTTACAAACTCCTGAAAGTTTTTATTCTTAAAAAGCAAGTACTACTGTAATCTGGAAAGTGTAAGAGTAATAAAGATGTGCTAAGAATGTGTATCTTTATAGTATCTTTTTAGTTCTTACTCCAAGTATAGGATTTCATCATGATTTGTTTGATTTTGAACATTAAAACTACAGAAGGAATGAAAAATACTCTGTTTCCTAGAATGAGCAGTTTCTAAAAACTATTTTTTTGAAACTTTTAAGAACCCAGCACTACTAGAGAAGTATTTAGCATTAGCATCAGCAACTTTCTTTTCTGCGGCATGAGGATTCACAATTTCCAGGCCTTGCATGGGAGTAAATGCAATACTTGAAGCTGTACCAGATACAGAACTGGCTGCACGGCGCATAGTTGACTGACCACCATATGTCTGGCTCTGCTGAAGACTCCGCTGTAAAGATATAGGGTTAACATTAGTAATGATACAACTATACAGTTAAAAGTAACATTGACATTAACAAGTGAAGAAAATAACATACCTGAAGTCTCTTTGATACAGATACTTGTGTCTTTTTATCTACAGTAGGCGTACGCACACGCCCAGTATTCTCTTTCCTGCCTAAAGTTCCAACAGAAAATCCCAAGTCTGTTTGATATACATCTTCACCAATCTTGCCAAATTCAACTCTGTTGGCCTGTCGTCTCATTTCTGTCACAGCAAACTTTTCCTTCATCTTTCTAACTCTGCGACCACCTCTTTTCTTCCGAGGGGCATCATCAGGCCTTGGCAGTGCTTTAACTTCTTTGATTGGAGGAGGTTCAACCCACTTATCAAACTTCTTTTCAAGATCATCTTTTAGTTCTTGACCTGTTGCACCATCATTGCTTTCATGGAAACTGTCAACTCTAGCTGCAAGAGAGCACTTGGCTGAAACAACTCGAGCAGCTTTCCTTCGTAAATCTGGTGGCATATTCTATAAATGTAGAGAAAATATTAGCTTATAATACTAATTGTATCGCAATATTAAAAGCTGTCTCACCTGAACTATTTCACTGTAATAAATGAACCCAGTATGTGGCATTGCTGCAGCACTTGAGAAGCCAGACAAGGTCCTTTTTTGTGCTCCTAGGATCAATACATTGCAAGCCGGCATCTTGGACAATGCTGTCAAGCCTCCTGCTGCACCCATCAGTTTTGCTGCAGTTGAAGCACCAACAATCAAAGACAGGTTAGGAGCAATGAATGCCATTCTAGATTCTACGTATTCCAGGATCTTAAGCTTTGCATCAAGTATGTCTGTCACCATCTGACAAGCTTCTGCTAGCCTTTCAAATTCATTATCATCCAGTCTCTCCCCTTGTGTTGTGGATGCAGTGACACTTATTACCATTTTTGTAGCTGGTGGTAACACGTCAGTCAAGTCAACCTTTGTTACTTCTAAATCATTTCCTAAGAGTTCCACTGTTCGAATGTAATCCAATGCATGCGGCACAAGTGACTCCAGCTCAGGAAACCGTTTTGAGTACAAATCACGTAAATATTTATGAATGATATTAATTTCATTATCTACTTCTGCACTCAAGTTATTAGCTTTAACAATCAGTAAGTACTCTGGGTCAACCTCCACAGGACCAAATACTTGGTCACGTGATTGACTACTGAACTCTGTGATGCTACTCAATACACCCCTTAGTTCTTCACTGTCTCTTAGTTTAGCCACATAACAAACAGATCTGGAAGCCAAATCTCCCGTGTCTGTCGTCTCCATAGCTTCCTCAATATCATTGTCATTGTCTCTGTAATCAATGTCGACTCCTTCGTCTCCAGCTTCTTCCAAATCAGCCAATAGTTCATCAGCCAAAGACATTTTGGCGCTGTTTTAACAGTGTTCTCTACAGTCTAAAGCCACTAAAAGCTGATAAATGTTACACCAGAGTAAGGAGTCACAGTAAATTCAGCTGCTTTTCAAAAGAGTAGACAGAAAAGAACGAAAATATAGAAATGTTCCAACAATTTTCCGAAAATTTACGTTTCTTTTGCGTCTGATCGCGTGGTCGCTAACCTGCAGTCTATTGCGCATGTCAACTAGTATCCGACGAGCCCGCGGTATTTTCGGCCGCGCAAGATAAACGTTTGGAAACGTTCTTCTTCGTTTACAAAGAATTCTGTATTTAATCTTGGAATAATCTTGGAGAAAACGATGACATCCTTGTAAGTATTTGAAAGGCTATGAAAGTATGGGTATACGTTATTACCACTGCCGCATTATTTTTAATTTATGAAATGAATTCTTTTAATTTTTCAAACTTTTTCCATTGCTGGTCTACTTTGATTACTGCGCTCATTTGCCGCTAGCACCTTTTTAGAAACGTTTTGGCTTGTGTTTGCTGTAAATCATAGCGCATTCAAGTTCTATAGTATCGAACTTAGCTTCACTAAATTTAAGCTTATTTTCTTTCATTGATCAATTTATTGATGTCTCGTAAGTTAACTTATGACTGAAAGTAGAGTGATCGTTGTTAAATGTAACTTAGGTGTATTGGTTAAAGAAATCATTTCGAAGAGCCGTTAAAACATTATCGGTATTTAGATTTCTCATAAATTCGACGAGCTTATTGATATTTATAGAATTGTTGACCTTAAAAAAGTTTACTGATAATGATTATGCCTAGTTTAGTCAGGCGGGCTTCCTGTGGTTTTGCCTAATGCTGACTTAATCTGATTTTATCTTGTAGACTGAACAAACCAAAGTCAGAAATGACTCCTGAAGAACTTGCACAGAGAGAACAAGAAGAATTTAATACAGGACCATTATCAGTATTAACACAGTCAGTAAAAAATAACACACAAGTCCTTATCAACTGCCGAAATAACAAGAAACTTCTCGCAAGAGTTAAAGCATTTGACCGACATTGCAATATGGTACTGGAAAATGTTCGAGAGATGTGGACAGAAACACCTAAAGCAGGAAAAGGCAAGAAAAAGGCAAAGCCTGTAAACAAGGACAGATACATTGCAAAAATGTTTTTGCGTGGGGATTCTGTAATCCTAGTATTGAGGAATCCTATGGCGACAACCAAATAGCTTCCTCTTCAAACAGCCTTCTTGATATATTATCTTTCAACCCTGCTAGACTACAACACCTTTCTAAAAGACATTGGTGATCCTAGGCTACTGTTCTTTCACTTTTATAGGTTTTTTCCCATCTTTTTCTTCTTGGATGTTGACATTAATCATTACTCCAGCAACAGTATAAGCATAACAACATTTCTTTTTTACTTATCAAACAAAGTGTGGAGAGCCACATGCTGTACATAGAAGCATAAAATAATAAAATACAAGAAATAGAAAATACTTGGGTGTTGTTTGAAGGCAATATAATAATATTATAGTACTAAAAGATTGCCCCATTTGGTAGAGCTGCCAGCCAACATCCTGTGTTGAGAGTATTCCCTCATTAAATAGTAGGAAACACCAGTTCTTGTTCTCCAGCAGTACTAGATTTATCAGTGGAATTCATTTGTCAGGCTGTGGTCCAAAACAATTGCAATAGTCTTTTAATTTGGACCTTCCATCAATATTCCTGGCTGTTACTTGGAACTGCACAGCTACTCCAATAGCAACACTTACTCCCCATGCAATGAACATAGGTACAGCTGGATCATGAATAAGAAATAACAAGTTAAACCACTAAAACTTGGGAATATTTATGCTTTAGTAAAGAATATAGGACATTCATTACAGGGAGGAAGAGGGCACTAATGATAAACAATTACGTCATCTGGTCGAGGGGTGACCGCTCCCCTAAAAGTTTGACTAAAAATCATAATTTTTTAATTAAATCATTAATTAATGCGGGATTCCTGTGGATATGGCGGAAAACTAATGATGAACGCGTACGCGTGTGTATTGGCGGGAAAATGATACATTGCCCTCCCTTGATCTGGACGAATACATACCATCAGGAGTGAAGCGCACGGCCATGTGATCTGGTACCTTGGCTCTGTATGTCCAATTACTCATCTCTGACTTGACTCCGTCTTCTACTACATCTTTGATGCGAAGTAGAAAACTCTCCACCGTGACGGAAAAACTGGACCGTAGGAAGTAATCTACACCTGAATTGATTGGAAAGTTGCTGTCAGAATGGTAACAATACGTTGTAATGGTGCTTAACCTAGGTTTGATCTGCGCAATATATTCTTAGCTATTGTTTGTTTAATGGTTGTGTCCATCAATATCATTAATGATACTAATATCGCTGATAGATTATCCTTACATACCATAGAGAAAACAAAATGACCCTGATGATGTAGTGGACAGGACGAGGATTGGTTTCTCGAAGAAATGCGCCAATGAACCAAATATCAACGATATAGTTGCCATGAAGCATCCGTAGCTAGTGTTACTAACAAATATAATGAAATATTATGTGATTGATAAAACAAGACGAGGTTTTCCCATTTAAGGATGCTTCAGGAATACATAACTATGGATGTACTCCACTGGAGTCCAATAAAATAACTCATCCTGATCAAGAGATTTGAAATCAGCAATCATAACATCCCTCACCCCAGTGCAAGCTCTGTCTGTTGAAGGTCCGGGAAGGGAGGTTTAGGGACTGAGCATAGGCAGCCGCAGGCTTGATTTAGACCACCTACCCCACCGGACATGTGGGTAGTACGATAATTATATATATATAATTATCGTTATTCCCCCGGGCTATTTGTCAGCTAACCCTAGTGGTGTATAACCCCTTTCATGTTTGCTCCAAGCAACTTTATGCGTTATTCAATTTCTTTTCCTTGCGCACATTTACCTTTTGAAGTACACGTAGAGAGGAGTACTAAGAATCGTCAAAGCCACTACCTGCAGAAGAAATAAGAAGATTGAACTCATCTCGTGGTGTATTGTCGTTCAGCACTATTAGGTGTAGTTAGTGTTGCATGACTGAGTTTATCACTAAAACTGAAATGAGGATTCTTACCATTCCTAAGCATTCTCCGATAGTAAAAACACCCAAACGATAAAGTCTAGATCCAAGAAAACCACCAAACACACCAACCACTGTACTCACAAGAAGATGAACTGAAAATCAAGAATAAAAATGCTCGTCATTTCGCTGTTTGAAGCATTTCTTGTAAACGCAAAACTCGTGGTTTGCAAAGACCAAGTTTTTTCTTTGGACCAATCAAACACGGCACTCACCGGATGCATATTATCCAATCACAACAGTTTATAACATAGCTATAAGGAACAAAGCGCGCTCTGATCTGAGTGGTTAGTTATTGTAAATCTTATCCAATCACATTGCCAGTTGCCAACCAGTTCAATCAAACTAAACTTACCCCATTCACTTCCTTTTGGTCCACAACAGACCTTTGTTTTGAATATCATTGGGCTGACCACGTAGAAGATGAGAAAAGACAGTGCAAAGGCGGCAAGAAACATACATGGCTACAACAGAACAGGGGAAACAAAATTGAATAAGCAAGTCTCACGAATGAATATTCCTGGACCAAAGTGGCTACCCCTTCTACAACTTTCTTGCAATATTGTGCGCAATGCTGCAAGTCACATGCATGCATGTATTCACACGATGTGCCGGGTAATGTGTGTGTATTAGATTATAAAGCGAGATCACTTGTACCTTGATAAGCCTGTATCCTGCAGCCCACATCACTACTCCAACTAAAGCAAGAAGTTCTACGATTGTGATGCTAACTGGGTGTCTGGAAGATGAACAGGAAGGAAGGAATTTGAAGGTGAAGAAATTTGATCTAAAGTCGAGATTTGTCCATTAAGATTGCTTGAATGGAAGAGAGAAATAAAAAAGCTTCGCCGGTTCTAATCCGCGGTCCAGAGTGTTATGGAAATTTTATCCCCAAACAGGTGAGATATACTAAACAATGGTAATTACTGTGAAGAATGGATTATTAATTACTATTTCAAAAGTAACCTAATCTGATAACTACGCCGGAATACATATTGCAAACTCATACTCTACTAAAAGCGTGTTCTTACTTGTCGTAAACTAGTCTGTTGAGGATGTGTTGTGTAGCGTTGTTTTTCATTCTTTCCTAACTGAGACGTCGTTTCTCCCTCGTCTTCTTCTTGTATTTCCTCTTCAACTTTCCTTGTTTTCTCTTTTGTTTCGCTTCCTACGTGAACATCTATAGATACTTCCGAAAAAACAAGCATTTCATAGCAAAAAGAATGAATATAACAGAAAGTAAAGACTTCAAATAAAGTCGTTATGGTAGATTCTTCGTGTTTGCATGGACACTGAGTTAGTTTATGATCAGTTAGCCACACGCATGAAAGAACACGGACTGTGGAACAGGTACTTTAGCGTGGGATCATATCTATCAAAGGAACGTGATGGTGAGATAAAAAACAAATCGTCTTCCAATAAAAGTTAAATGATTTACAATAAATAAACAGGAAAAGTTGAGAACATGATTGGGAAAATTGTCATTTTTATATACTGAGTTGAATTCTTTTGGCGCGAGCTCGATCAAATCATCTGTGTCAACGATGTGTTTGCAAATAATCCTTAGTCAACAACACTAATTCCATGAGCATTTTTTCTAGCGGACAGATTTATTTCAGTGAACAGCAGTAAAAGGCAGTGAAAACCGTTTTGCGACTCTCTTTTTAACACCATTCGTCACCCCCCATTATAAAGTGTTCCTCATTTATTTACAGCTACTAAATATCTTCAGTTCTTACTAGATCTGGCATCCAAACCCACAGAGAGTTAATTGCTTTAAAACAAGTTAAACCGACTTAAATCTCCTGCCAGTGTTTCCGGGTTATTTAAACAGCCTATAAGGCAAGTCAGTATGACCAGTGACAGTGCTTCCGGGTTATTTGAACAGCCTATAAAGCAAGTCAATAATGACCAGTGAAAGAAACTTAGTTGGCAAACGTAGCTGCGCGATTCTTAAAAAAAAAAAAAAGTAGTAGTCCATTGTCAGTCCAGCTCGCTCGTTATCGCAAATATTTCCTAATCCTTTGAGCCTTGCCATACTCATGTACTTGAGTTCTTATCGGTGCTGCATTTAACAAGACGTACTGAGGAGTTAAAGGTTCGTCCTGTTCGCAGTAATCTGTTTGATTCCCGCCACATGCTTTCACCATCAGGTGAGAGCTGATCTCCTGGCTAGTGTACACGAACTGGATGTAAAACCCGACCAAGGTCATCAAAAGCCAGCCGAGATACATTGCTATAGCTTTGAAGATCAAGAAAGATAAAATATGTATCAAACGAAAGAGTGGCGACAACAGTGCAGCAAAATGAAACTCGCATAACCACGTGTTGATGCGCTCTCAACTTTCTCGAGGCTTAAAAACAGATTTCGTATGAGTGTGAAATGTCACGGCACACGGCACGGTTACTGTGCGGTTGTGTTTTCAAATACAGCACGGCACTGACACGGTCACGACAAGGCGCGGTTTGTGCCGTACGTTTTTCATAATCACATGAAAACTGCTCTATTACTGGTCGTTGCGCACCGGAATTTCATTCATTCTTGCGGGATTCCTGTGGATATGGTGGGAAACTCTACGAAACGCGTACTATGGTGCATTGGCGGGAAAATCGGAATTCGCCCCTCACCAATGTTTGATATCTCGCTACGCCCTTGAGGGATCTAATTCATAAAAAGTATTGGAATAAAGAGTAATCTACACCTACTTTTATCAGTTAGTGTTCCATGCCAGTGAAGATGAAATTCTGAAGGATTGTTGACTGCATCATGAAGTCCACCCTTCACCTGGTCCAGCGCGTACAGCATCATGTGCGTGAATGGCGTCTTGACAAAATAATCTACTCCTTTATGGCAAAAAAAATAATAGCACGTAAAATTCGAAAAAATAGCTTACAAGAAAGAAAATATTTCGATATTGAAGACTAATGGAATAAAACAGAGCAATGCATGATCGAGAGGTGTCAGTGAAGGGGTAGGGACGCAGCGTCTACTTCCTAAAAGTCAAACCCCTAGCGGTGATTTGCGTTAAATTTGGAACTGATAAAATATATAAACTCCGTCATCTTCACCAGCTTCATAATTTTTTCGCTTAGTTTACCATTTACTTCTAAAGAAGGAAAGAGTTGAAGTTGGTTGGTGTCACCAACTGCATGGTATTACTGTATCTGGTCACATCCTCTTACCATACAGCACTGCCAAGGATCCAACCACCGATGTAGCGAGTATAACAAATATCTTTTCGAACACAACAGCCATTATTCCTATCAGTAGCGCACATCCACCATAAATCCCATAATATGCTAAGGGACTGTTTGAAACAAACAAAACAAAGCCATCAACCTGAGGTGATTTTAGGTGGTAATGCGTTTACTATCAAGGGGGACACCCCATCTCTTAGTTCATGACAAACCCTTGCGTGCAACTACGCATGCGACTTCGAGTGGGAGACACAACGAAACTGCGCATGGACAATAAGGCCTTTTGAGAACTAGGTCTTCTTTGTTCTTTAGTTTTGACCACCAGCGGCTAGCAGGGATGTGCCTTATGACTTGATGTATAACCTTACTGACCTATGAAGTATCTTTGTAAGTACAAGAGCCGCACCTGCGACAGCTAAAACCTGAAGCAAAATTAGACCATAAATTAAGGCATTGGATAACATAAAAGAAGAAAAGGAAATGAAAGGAAAGCAAAGAAATAGCAAAGAAAAAAGAAGAAAGATATTAGGAAATAGAAGGAAATAATAACAGCATTTAAAAACAAAACGAAAAGAAAGAAAAGAAACTGAGGAAAGACGGAAAATCAAGGGGTATCCTTACCAAGCCCAGGCAGCTACCCAGGCAGAACAAACCCAGTTTATAGACAAAACATGCGATAGCACCAGCCATTAGAGCAACGATGATACTGACAGCGATACGCACTGGAAATCAAATAAGAAAACAATTGATTGGAAAGATCTGGTTTGCATTCCTCATTCCCCTGTAACATTCCTTACCTTGTACAGGTGTACCCTCAGCACAGCACGCATCAAGGTGAATAACATGTGGTGAGAGCATGAAGAACGACCAACCAGATAATATAAAGGCTGCAGCTATAACAATAACCTGAAATCAAGAGCGGATTATGGTCATGAGGATTGGTTGCGTGAATAATGGCAGACAACTTACTGCACACAATCTATAGAGCAGTTTTCGTATGACTATGAAAACCTTACGACACAGACCGCGCCTTGCCATGACCGTGTCAGTGCCGTGCTGTGTATGAAAACATTCCACATTCGGTGCCATGACCGCCCGCGCCGTAACCGTGCCGTGTGCCGTGACTCTTCCGGCACACTCATACGAAATCTGGTCGACTGCTGGCCCCATAATAGGTCGTTTTGCGGCCGCGCGTTGCTAAATCTATTTAACAATTAGAAGACGAACTCGAGATTTCTATCGGCTGATAGTTGACGAGGGGCTCCGGCCCCGAGTCAACTATCAAAGCCGATAGAAATCGAGAGTGAGTCTTCTAATTGTTTTAGTAAAAATCTCAACTAAACTATACTATACTAAACTAAACTAAACTTCACAAAAGCGCGAAGGAAAAGCCGCCATTTTTTCAAAACAAGTCCGGCTTTCTCTACCCACTATCTATCGGCTGATAGATAGTGAGTACGTTAGCCAATCAGAATGCAGGATTTGCAATAGTATAGTAGTAGAATTTTACTAATTATTATTATCATGATTTCAAAATAATGAAATGACGTTATAATCAGAGATACGAGTTGTTACCGATTGCCTTTCCACATCACACCCTTTACTCATGCCTTTTTCCACTCAGTTGAAATATTAGCTTGGGTTAGTTGATATATTTAGTTGATATTCTAGCCAGTCAGTTGATATATTTACCGGTAAACTTGAAACAAACCTTGATAAGGCGAAATCCCAATAACCAAACTGCTAGTCCCATGACAATGATCATGATTATTCCTATTGGATTATGGCCGTACCTGTGAAAATGAACAGAAAAAGTTTGATTGATTTACTCGCTAAATCTCTCTTCATGGAAGAAAGGAGAAGGAAGGAACTGAAAGTGAAGAAGACCATCCTTCTTGATAACCAGACGGTCAGACTGATATCGCGCTTTATCTCTGAAGGAACCAACTCAGTACTTATTCAAAGGTTTTCCCAAAAATAATAGATTTAATACATTAATATATCGGCTAAAAACAAATTGCATCCAAAGGCAGAGATACAAGCGATTGACGCTTGACTTACTCAAGCAGGTTGTGTTTGAAGTCTTCCAGTACAGGCCGCCGCGACACCATAATTCAGATTCGAAATCCAACAGGTTGAAATAATTTCCTGTTCCTTTTGCTAATGTTCAGTCCTTGTAGTTCACTTTTTTGACAAAGGATTTATGGTAGCAATTCATAAATTAGTTTTTGAACGATTATTGCGGAACAGACTGTACTACTTGCTTCAGAAAGTATACATAAATTATTGACAAATAATGATGTGTTCAAGTAAAAACTGCAACCAAAGTTCAAGCGAGAATTTACATGTTATATTTACCCGTAACGTTTGGTTTGTATGTCGTTTGCATTAGCATCGCTCCAATTGATTCCATTGCTCGTACTAATTGGTATGATTACTGCCATCTTTCATGGGGAAATCGATTATGGGTATCGAAGCGAAGTTTCTCTCAAAAAAAACTTGAAGCGGCAACAAGAACACAGTATTGTGTCTTCTTCCTAGAAAAGGAAGAAAGAAAGTCTGAGATGAAGAATTAATTCGACACTTCACACATAAACTTGAAAGTAATCTAAACCTGAGAAACCCTCTTCATTGCTGAGAGAAAAGTCACGTTACCCTGGAAACCAGCGTTTCAGCCACTAACAACGGAGGTTCTGAATGGAAATTCATCTTTAAACCATTCAGCGCTGATACTGGTTTTTATCGCTGAAGATGTTCGTTATATTGGCTGTAATATCATAGAGAAAATCAAAGACAAACCAAATATACCAGGGTTTGTGCTTCCATTTAGCT
Source organism: Anthopleura xanthogrammica (assembly GCA_964019055.1). Lineage (NCBI taxonomy): Eukaryota > Metazoa > Cnidaria > Anthozoa > Actiniaria > Actiniidae > Anthopleura > Anthopleura xanthogrammica. The sequence continues at coordinate 15,995,915 of OZ025212.1, forward strand.
CCATCCTGTCCTGTCACTCTTTGTTCTTGATAAAGTGTAATCAAAAGTGCTTCATTTAGATTCGTAAACCTTTCCATGGCTTGTATTCAAAAAAAGATTCCACTGTTACAGTACTTCCATCTTTCCTTCTTTCCTTCTATTTCCATTTTTCCGACTATTTCAGATGACCTATCAAAACTTTTGGCTCAACCAATGAGAATGAATGTAAGATTCATCATCAGATATGGACGTAAGGAACTGGTGACGAGTGCTAGATCGAAGGCAAAGCTAAGTAAGTTGAAATATTTTGGAAGAAAGAATACCGAAAAAGCACAAAATGTGTCGTGATTGTGTAAAAGAAGAGCTCCCTGACAGGGTAAGTATTTGAAGTATGCAACACTTAGGTGTTTTACTAATAAAACAACAAAATAAAGATGGTAGGCAGCAGAGTCCAATACAGGGCAGAAACAGGGAGCCCAATCCATGTGTTTGGATTTCACCAACTTGTTAGCAAAATATTACACTAGATTGCTTTAATTTTTGCTGTATGAGTAAGTATTTCAAAATATTTTAGTAAAATAAGATTCTTAATATGTACTTTTTGTTCCAGGGCAGGATGTGTGTGGAGAATGGATCATACCTGTGGAATTATGAGTGCTGCAAGGAATGTGGTAAAAAAGAGCCCATTGACATCACTAACAGAACAGAACAAGATGATAATGATGAGGAACTTGTTACATATAAACGTATGTTTAGATGAATGATTTACATCACAACGTTTTCCAGGGTGTCTGGGGTTTTGGCTTCTGTCAATCACAAAATCTGACTCAGGCAGTTAACTTTTATTGGCTAAAGCTAGTTATCATCTCTAAAAAAACCCACAGACCTAGAATACTAATTAGTATAGGTAATCATATGGTTTCGAGTTCAATTTGGGATTAATTTGCACGAGTGTGTTTTTCAAGGAGTTCAAATTTTTATCACAATTGTACAAGCTTGGAACAACCTTCCTGCTTATATAGTAGAAGCAGGCAGCCTAACCGCCTTTAAGAGTAATTTAAATAATTATCTAGGCTTAAACTAAGTTCAGCTGAACATATTGGAGCAGGCGCATTGAAGCCGTGAAGTGAATTGGAAATTGATATTTGCAAGTAGTACCTATTTAGTCACTGTCGCTCAACCAGAGCATCCATTGTAACACAAAGACAAATACACAAGAGACCCTTTGTGATTTACTTTATTCTTTGTGTGATGGGTGTTCTGGATGAGTGGTAGTGACTAATTGTCACTAAATGGCTGCTGCTTGTCTGTGTCCATTTTGCATTTATTTCATGGTTTTAATGCGTTTGCTCTACTTACATATTACATATTACATACTCATATATTTATTTATTGACTGATATATCCATTTATTTATATATTTTCTTATCATTCTACTATATATTTATCCATTTATTCGTATATTTGTAGCTTTGCTCGTCTATTTGTTTGTCATTTTAGGGAGTTTTTACATAGGGATAACCTCTTAACTTCCTTTCTAGATGCCCTTTTTTTTTTAGTTATTTTTGTAGTGTTTTGCCTGCTCTATTCAGCTTTTATATTTTGTATATGTATCTACTTAGTTGCATCTGGAATTAATCTTTATTGTATTGTATTGTATTGTATTGAGACCGTAGGTCGAGTGCAATTTGAGCTCTTTGAAAAACACACGAGTGCAAATTATCCCAAATTGAACTCGAAACCATATGATTACTTGTTTAAAATATACATGAAAAACCTTACAAACATTACCGTCCGACATTGAAAATCTCAAGAAAAAACTCTGATGCGCGCTCAATGACGTGAGATAGCGTCAGAAGCGTGTGCTTTTCAGCTGAAACTGACAAAAAATTTATTCAAAAACAAACAAAATCACCAACTTTTTAGCCGTTTTCACCACTTAAACTTGTTCCTTCACGATCAGAAAATGCATAGTCTTGATGCTTAATAATGGTATCAACAGCAGAATCAAAAAAGTTTGGTTTCAAGACCATTTTTCAGAAAATGTAATTTGCACTGTGTTACACTTTTTTGCACTGTTACAGATTTTTGCACTGTGTTACACTTGAACTGCACTGCTCTAAGCCAATCAAATTTGAGTAATATTTTCATGTATATTATTAACTGTATTATTAGTTGTGCAAAGTTTGGTTTTTCAAGAAAGTAATGATAAAGACAAGCGAAAAGGTCCAATGCCAGATGTCCTATGTAACCAATTCCTGGTTTTTTCAATTGTGTGTGAGAATATTGATGTGTCATCAAGGTGTGCCCTGTGAAAATCGTGAAAAATCAAGAATGGGTTTTTCCTTCATCTTGTCGACACTAAGTACAATTCAAACAATTATGGTACCTTATAGCCATAATCCTCCATGAACATCGAAGATTGTGAAGGGCATCAAGACGGACATATAATGTGCTATATAATACTTCTCATGACCATGACTAAATCCTCCTTGGCCAAATTTCCAGATGTGAAATTACATGTCATTGCACACAGAGTGAAATCACCAAACCTGTGAAATAGATAAGACTATTACACTTTAGTAGACCCTAATTCCATTTTTTCCCTTTGTGTATAACACTTTAATAAGCAATTTTTTTACTTGTAAGGTGATTCAAATACCAATGTTTTTTCCAGATGTTTGTACAATCTGTGGCCATGTGATAGCTGAGCATACCTATACATTTAGTGTTGATGAAGAATACCAGGTATATATAATATAGTATGGTATGGTAGAATAAAGTATCACAAAGGAAATGGTCAAATGTATATTATTAATATTTTTTGTCCTGTCTGGTATCCTAAAAATCGTGCATTCTGATTGGCTGTTTGAGTGGGCGGTATTTTCTATCTCTGCCAAAAGTACAGTATCTTGATATCATATCATCCGTGCAAGCATGGGAAAACAGATTGCTAAACAACAAAAAACTTTGCAAAACAAGTAGAAAAGGAAATGGGGGAAAAATGATTAAGTTATTTACCATTGTAGAATTGGTCTGGATAGGGAAAAACTATGCCCTTAGTCTTGATAATAGACCTCAGACTAACACCATTGATCCATATATTCAAGACCTCAGGAACAGTTTTTTCATATACAGAACTCCTGGCCAATAAATAACCTCTATTTCTTCCAAAGTGACAATTTACCTATAGTAACCCTACCCACATCCTACATACAATACTGATGTTCTATCAAATTATTAATTATTACATTCATACAATTTTTATTGGCAGGCTTATACCATGACGTGTCTACTATGTGGAAGGGGCTCTGATCTTATTAGCATCAACATCGAAACATCTATGCCTAATGGAGTATGCTAAAATGCACATTTAATCCCATCAATATAATCTGGTCATCAACAAACATTCAAGTCAATATATATTACATGTAATCATATCGAATTCTTCAAGATGTATAAAAGGAGAATGGAAAATAATGACGCTTTTGAGAAACAATGTTTTATTAATTCAATCCTGAGAATATGTCCAGATAGTACAGAAGTAAAATGTATTCATCAGGCAGCAATCTGTTGTCTTTGTGCAAGTTATTTAATAATCCTAAGTTTATTGGAAGTACTTTCTATAAAACTATCTTATATTTTCATTACAGTAAGTGACAAAAGTATTGTATAGTTAAATTAACGGTTATAAGTTACTGATATCTACACTGGTCCATGTTTATACATTTATCACACTTTAAACTTATCAAAATACCACATGAATGCAAACATTAATCCTGATGACCTTTCTTTGGTTTCATCAAAAACAAACTCTCTGCTTTTTTCAAGAGGTACATAAAACACTTCAATTCTTTCTCCCTCATGAAGATTCCCTCCTCCAGCACCATCAAGGATCATGTCATCTTTAACTTCTGCATAAAACAATGTTGACACTGAACCAGTACTCCCTACACCAGCTCGATATGATGTTATCTTGTGGATGTTTTTCTCAGGTACATTGTAGCCACATTCCTCCATTAACTCCTGCTTCATCAATGCTATTAGACTAATGTTTTGATCTACAATCCCAGCACAGAGTTCATAGGTGATTCCAGCACTAGCATTGGCTAGAGCTTTCATTGAGGAATCATCTGCTTTGACAGAAACCGGATTTGCACCTGAACTTTTGTTGTGCAGTTTTCTGTTACAGTGCATATATATTGCTGGAACCAAAGAAAGAAGGTTAAAATAACGAAGGCATTAGCAATATGATATGGTTTCATCCACTTTTATCCAATACACTTGAAATTTATAATTTTTTAAAGACAATAGAAATTATTTTACCTGGTCTAAACTGTTTGACAAGGATGAAGGCTTGTCTTGTGGTGTTGAAAACCAAACACATGACACTTGAAATAAAAAGAAAAAAACTCATGTCAAAAACATAATAAATAATGTATTGATTAATGACGCAAATGGTAAAAACGTTTGACCCTGAGATCTGCATACTCATGACTGGGTTGAACCTACATAGCACTCAATGTAAAATGTTCATAAAAACATGATAACATGTAATACAATAGATCTAAAGTCAACAATATTAGGGGTCAGTCATTATTTGTTGCCTGGCTGGGGGAGGGGGGAGGGGGGAGGGGGAGGGGGGAGGGGGGCTGGGGGTTGGAGAATTGTTGTTACAACATAAAGATTAACTGATCCCCCAAAAGGCACTATCTATATTTATGGTCCCCCAATAGTGGTTGCTAGTCCTCCATCTTTGTGTGATCCCTCCTTTGATGACACCGGTCCACATAAAGATGATTTTTCCTCCAATTGTCTAAAAAAAACATGTGCTGCACCCTCAATCCTCTGACTCCCTAAGGGACAATAGAGCTGAGGGAGTTTTAACCCCCTGCCTCACCTTTTTTCACCAGTCTTAGCCCACCACCACACACTTTTCCCTCTAATTAGCATATTAGCCCCCCCCCCCCCCACTTTTAAATGTGCTCTGTCATCCCTGCCCCTAAGTAATAAATAATGACTTGTCTGAACAGAGTTCTAGGCACAGGTGCAGATAATGACCTAACCCTAAATCTAACAGTATATTCCATCCCTTTGTGACGTACCTATCATGGACTTTCAGATAATCCCACGTTCTTTGAACACCATTCTATATACCATACATACATAAAGAATTAATACTATACAAACATTATTAGTCACATACTCATCATGTTCTGTAATATAGTCCCATATTCTTTCCTGGCCATTCTTATGGTAAGAAAAGAAGAGAAGCTTAGTAGGGACCAGTGATTGGTTAAGAGGGGAAGAATCCATGCATAATGACATGATAAAGAACATAACATTTGATTCAAGCAGTGTAAATAGCCTAAAAGGGAATTAAGCATAGAATGCATGGCACTTTATCATATATTACAAATAAGTTCTTATCTGTTGGCCTACCAAGATTGAGGAGGGGAGGGGTGGATGTCCAGACATTTTGGACCTCCCTTAAAAAAGACTCAGATTTGAAAGGGTATAAACTGAACTTTCATAAACAATTGATTTTGGACAAGATGGAACCTCCCCTGCATCTGTACTACTACGTATACTTATCGATGTTATGTAATTATGTAACTACCTATAACTTATGACTGCAGTATTACTTCCAAATCATAGCTTGGGGGAGGAGTCCCTCAGACCCTCCAAATTGTTCTCAAACATAAATTGTAATCTTACTTGCTTGAAGACCACTCGTGAAGGTTGGATAAATCTAGAGTTAACACAAGGAACAACACGAAGATCGGTGATTTCTAGGCTGGATTCTAGGTCGTCCATGATTAGTGATGTTACTATCAGTGAATTATGATAGTTTTGATAACGTGTCTCAGATCTCTCGAAGCTAAATTAAAAACCTATTTTATCAGGTTTTCAATAATTTGTAAGCACGAAAGAAAAGCGAAAGTATGTGAAGATAACGTACAGACTAATATGGCCTTGTATCACCATAAATACACAGGAACCCCAAGATTGTTTAGTACACCACAGGCAGCCCATACACAAATATATGATATGAAAGTCATGTATCGAAATGTACTGAAATCAAGACCAATCAAGAAGAAAAAATTGAAAACAATAAGCCAGTAAGTAAGTTTTGTTGATTTTCCTTAGATATTTCCTCGGAAAAACTAACATTTAGAGATGACACTTGGTAGCGTAAATATACCTATAAAGCTTGGGCTACCTGTGGTTGCAGCACCCCCGCCTCGATCGTAAGATAAATTCGAGAGCTCACTCTGGTACAGGATTAAGTAAACACGCTCATTTACGCTCTATATTTGAGACGATTATTGAAATTCGTGGTTAAAGAAGGCTGCAAGATATAAAAAGGTGAATATTTATTTTGTATGTTTTATATAATATAATATAATACGTACTCGAAGCGGAAACGTGACCCCAGCGAGGGAACATTGGCTCATCTATATACTAACATATAAATCGTACGTATCAAAAGAAACATTAGAATGATACCGTGGCTAATGTTTTTTAAGTTAATAACTTGAATAACAATAAGTGCTTCCACAGCGTTATCTCCACTATAACCATGTGTTCCATGTATTTACGTAATGGTATTGCAGCTGTAGCTCTTTCTTGGTGATTGACCAGATAAATCCTGTCTTCTGAGCTGGTCGTTTACTTTCCATTAAACACAAACCACCAGTTTCTTTCTTGATTCTCTTTAGATACTCTTTGTATGTATGTAATAGATTGTTGCATAATTTGGGCTCAAGAACTAACCTGCCAGACTACATACAGTGTACATAAGTAATAACCAGTTAATAACCTGTTCGATAACCTGTTTACATCATATCCCCACATGCAGCCTGACAACATGTACTGTATTTCGATTAAAAGACTATAATACTTTAATCATAGATAATAGCTATAGAGTATGCTTTAATGTGGTAGCAGTATTGAACCACAGGGATTTGGGCGTGGGATGGGATGGGATGGGATGGGAGGGGAGGGGAGGGGAGGGGAGGGGAGGGGAGGGGAGGGGAGGGGAGGGGAGGCTCACCTCTTCCTAGTTGTTGGTCTTGTTGACGATGTCACGGAAGGGTCTTGGGATGGAAACGTTTCTTGCAGGGGGAAAATGAGGTTTGATCAACTGAAAATGGGATTAGGTAACTGGAATGGAGAAACAGGACCTTCGAAATAAGAATTGATTCTTTTTCCCTCTTCATAAAATATACAAACGTCATTCAGAATTGTCATAAATTATTATAATTTATAAACGATAAAGGTTTGAAAAATCAGATTGACATCCCCTCTTCAGGAGCTGACATGGGTATATTAGTATTAGAATGGTCTGTAAAATGTTTTTTCTATAACTTAGGCTTAAAGGTAAAAAATGCTGAATGGATATGTATTTCGTGCCGCTATACGACTCAAGCCAGCTACAGTACGCAGTTGCATCGCTTCTGTCCAACGTTTCGCGTCAACACTAGACAACTCGTCAGTGCGTCGAGTAAAACACCTCGCACAGGAATCTGACGAACGTTTATTGACTGTCTCTTGGAATGATGGCACAACCAATCGATATCCATTCGTTTATCTTCGTGACATCTGTAGATGTCCCGAGTGTTTTCACGACTTGTCGCTGCAACGAACATTTGATTCTGTGGCAGAGCTTCATTCTGGTCTCATAGCAACAAAAGTCGACAAACATGAAGACGGAAAACAGATCAAATTAATCTGGCCTAACAAACACATGACTATCTTTGATGCTGATTGGTTGTACGAGAGACGTCTCCCAGAGGCAAATGAACAGCATGCAGAAAAGGTAATGTTAACTAATGTTTTTAAACTTCATTTTTTCCCTGGCCTATGTTCCCTACTGTGGAGGGAGGGGAAGGGAGACCTCCTCGCCCTTTCCTTTCAGCATCCTTTGATTGAGTGTGACTGAAGAATCTCTGCGCGCGCACAACGCGGTCACAGTACAGTAGCGGGGCGTTGATTAAAGTCCAGCATCCCTGAAGCTTTTCTATATTGTTTTGCAACCAGAATTTTTTTTTTTTTAATATAATTAAAACGACCAACAGGAAAACTCGGTCATCGATGAAGGGATTCAGTTGGGAGATCACACACTGACAGGAAACATTCCTACACTACAGTTCAACGATGTGTTGAATTCGAAAGAAACTCAGATAAAATGGTTAGAACTGATCCGTTGCCATGGTGTTGTGGTTATTAGAGGAGCATCAAGCGAGGCAGGTCAGGTCAAGAAGTTAGGAGAAATACTGGGATACATTCTGCTTATGTGGTTTGGGTAAGCAACAGGAACAAACGTTTTTTATGTTTGTTTTGTTTGGTGAATATTCTCAGTTATTCTCTTTCATTGTTTTTTAACAGTGACTCAATTCTGGTTGAAAATGATGTTGAAAAGGATAACGAAGGTGCTTCTCTGTCATCCATACCTCAAGCAACATGTGCTTACAACGAGTACAGAGGAGGGGTGAGTATTACCTTATTGTTTCTTATTTTCGCGGGACTTAATTTTCGCGATTTTCAAAAAAGCGAAATTAAATCGCGAAAATTATTATGTTGCGCAGACGTGACAAGGACAGGGGAGGGGTGAGTATTGTGTTACGCAGACGTGACAAGGACAGGGGAGGGGTGAGTATTGTGTTACGCAGACGTGACAAGGACAGGGGAGGGGTGAGTATTGTGTTACGCAGACGTGACAAGGACAGGGGAGGGGTGAGTATTGTGTTACGCAGACGTGACAAGGACAGGGGAGGGGTGAGTATTGTGTTACGCAGACGTGACAAGGACAGGGGAGGGGTGAGTATTGTGTTACGCAGACGTGACAAGGACAGGGGAGGGGTGAGTATTGTGTTACGCAGACGTGACAAGGACAGGGGAGGGGTGAGTATTGTGTTACGCAGACGTGACAAGGACAGGGGAGGGGTGAGTATTGTGTTACGCAGACGTGACAAGGACAGGGGAGGGGTGAGTATTGTGTTACGCAGACGTGACAAGGACAGGGGAGAAGTGAGTATCGTGTTGCGCAAATGGGGCAAGGAAAGAGTAGGGGTGACGACTGTATTGTACAGATTATTACTTTCTACATGTAATCAAAGGATGCTTCTTTTTCTTTTAGCTTCATTTAATCCACTGCCTGAAGGAGGTCTTCGGGTCGGGAGGGGAACACACGTTCGTTGACGGCTTCAATATCGCTAAGCAACTTAAAAATACTAATCCTGAGGCCTTCCGGTTACTTTGTACTTCCAATATCATGTACCAAAGAAAAGTAGCCAATAAGGAAGCAGAACTTGACATGAAATTCGCTCGTCCAATGATAAGGTAATATAACTCGATCCAGACATCTTAAGTCAATCAAGCATGCGTTTTCTGGGTTCTAATTGAATCTAATTTTGTTGTTCTCAATAGTGTTAACTCGAGTGGCCGCTGCAAGAAGATGATATATAACGACACTAGCCGAGTAGCCTTCGTTAACGCGACTCCCGAAGAAATCCCGAAGTTATACCGAGCTTACTACGAAGTGGGCCAAATGATTAGAGACCCAAAAAACACAATAAGCCACAAGCTTCATTCAAAAGACATCATCACGTATGATTGTGATCGAGTGTTCAGTGGAAGGAACTCGTTTGGACCAGGAACCAAGGGCATAGAGGTGTTTGAGATCGGTTTCACTGATAAAGACATGACAAACTCTCGCCGAAGAACCTTAATTAAAGAATGATCAGAAATAATTTGCAAACCCATGCAGGACTCGTGTAGAAATGGTAGTTTCGAATCTTTGACATTTCTTCTTAGAACTTAGTATTTTAGCATTTTCATAAGAATTAGGGAAACAGCTTCTTTATAGGATTGAATGCATAGAATCTTTAGAATAATTGCTGTAAATGCGTGGAAACCGTAAAAATGACTCGTTTTCACGACACACGCGAAAGTCATGAAAATACTAAATTATAATATTTTAAGGATTCCATAAATTCATTTGCATAAATTGAAATGTTAAAATATTTGTTTCGAGAGCGCGAGTCATGCACTGAAGCATGTATCTAGACGCACACCTCATTATTAGCATGCTATTTTATACACATGCTCATTTGCACGTAAGAAGTGGGTTATACGAAAAAGTTCTAGTACTGTTAGGATAAGAGTTATTTTTTCCAAAAAAAGGTCAAGAAAGAAGGTTGGTGAAAGATTCAGTTTACAGATAGTTAACATAAATAATATGATAATATTTATTTATCGCGAGCCTCCTATAAGTTTGATCGGGAGAGATCCGCCATTATATCATCATTGAGTCAGTTTGTTTTGTTCACCGGGCTGGCGGTCTTTATCCTTCATATTCACCCAACGGCGGCTTACCAGGTTGGTATCTGGTTATCAACCCCGTGCTTAAGAAACTTCCCCAATGATGATATATGGCGGTTATATACCTTATACCTCAGTGGATTTAAGATTTATCAACCCTCAGCTTCGCCCCGGATTGATATATCTCATAGCCACCTCGGTAACGGTATATACACCCTTTTAATAAATCCTACAATGCTTTGTTTTCCGCGTTTGAGGTCACATTTATTCTTTTGAAATTTGTTCTTTTAAATGAAATTCAAAAGAATAAGTTTGACGTCGAAAGTGGAAAATAAAGCATTGTAGGATTTAATTAAAACGGTCTATAACCTTTACATATCCACCCGTATTGGCAGGCGGCTCAATATAACAATAAGTTATAAGTATTTCTACCTATAAGAGTTATTTCGTATACTTTTGTCTTTCCAATATATATCTTTGTTTTGTCACAAGCCAGATACGATAATAAACCAACAACAAATCTAACAAGTCCAATAAATAATATATAAAGCAGTATTGCTTGATATCTAATTAATCGTGAATAGCCTCAGGTCAGGTCTGTTAGCGACAAAAATAGCAAACATCGTGCACTTCTGAGTACAAGCACCAAACTTGCTACAAATGTTCCTTGGTGCATACTAAACAGATTTAGGGGTGGGTGCCAAAAAATGGCGGTCGGGGGGAGGCACGCCACACTCTCAATTAGATGGTTAAATTTCATTAAAAGTCAGAATGGTGTTTACAGTTTGTTAATATCTCTTTTTGTTGCTAAGATATCAAAAGTTTCCGGCAAATATGCAAATTGATATAAATGAGACGGAAACTGAATTTTAGGAGAGCAATCACCGCCCTTCTCTATGTCACTGATTGACAGCTGACAATCACGTCATTCCAGGTGTAACTATACTATCTTTTACAGCCAAGCAATCACCATGTTGGTGTGTAAACTGTGGCAATCTCTCACTCGACGTGTTCAAACAAGAAATCTTCGGTGTTTTTATTCCTGCTCAACTCTGTTACAGTCAGTCAGAGCCAAGCAAGTGAACCCTGACCAAAAGAACAGGATCTTGGAAGTCAAATGGACAGATGGCTCATTCAATCGATATCCTTTCGTTTATCTTCGAGACCAATGTCAATGCCGTTTGTGTCGTTACGATTCATCCAGGCAGAGACTGTTACCCATGAAAGACTTGAATCTTGACTCTGCACCATCAGGTACACGCGTCAAAGAAAATGGCGGGAAAATTGAGGTCACGTGGCAAGATAATCACGTCAGCGAGTACGACTGTGATTGGCTACTTGAAGAAAGCATTCCTCAGAAAAACGGTTTTCTGCGTAAAGATGTTCAGTTATGGGGCAAAGACTTCAAATTTCCCGAATTTGATTTCGAAACAATGTTAAAAGACGAAAGATCTCTTCTGGACTGGCTGCTAACTCTGCGTCGTGTTGGTGTAGCAGTATTGAAAGGAGTTCCTCAAAAAGTGGGACAGCTTGAGCGCTTTGGGAATGCAGTAGGCTTCTTGAAAAACACATTTTATGGGTGAGTATGTTTATTTTACTTAGAATCAATCTGCGTTCCTCAGGGATTCTTTGGCCATAAAACATTTCTGCTAGATTGGCACCGTTGTCTTGGTAACTGTTGTCATAGTTACCCTGGCTATTGTTTAACAAAGTCTTGTCTTCTTTGTTTCACAGGGAGACAGCGGACATTCGTAGTGAGGGAAAAGCTGCTAATGCTCTGGCATACACGAATCAAGAGCTCCATCCACATACAGATTTGACTTACTGTGAATCCAAACCAGGGGTAAGTAAACTAGACTCTAAATCTTTTAAAAAGCTTTTGCGATTGTAAATTGAAATATCCAAACGGCCTTATGCGGATGGCAGTGTATGGTCAAAAAAAGTTGAACAAACATAAAACCCAGGAGACGACCGGCATGAACTCCAGGAGACGACACAGGGAGCCCGAAAGGTGGAACGTGTATATTTTGAAATCACAGCAAAAATTGCAATATAGTTGGAGGTATTTATGTTTATGATACCATATGATTTACCCTTCCAGCTGATGTTACTACAATATATAGACCAGCTCAAGTCACCAACTGCTGGGGAAAACACTTTTGTCGATGGCTTTAACATTTGTGAACAACTTAAGAAGGAGCAGCCGCGAGCCTTCGATCTCTTGGTATCGACCCCAGTTCTCTGGCGATCAATTGGGAGGCGAAAAGTCTACGGCAGCTTTAGGCTGAATTCTACACGACCAGTTATAGAGTTAGTATTCTAGGACTGATAGTAAGAAACTGGTCTGACAAATACCCAAATAGAATATATACTATATATGTTAGCCATCTATGCTATCCTTAGCAACACTGACAAGGGCTCCTTTGAGTTTCCCTTGCCGTTTGTGCTATGCCATAGTTTTCTACTGTTTTGTCATTTAGTTGGTGGTAAAAGTTCTGTGTCATGTTTTAGGTTAGCCTGGACCGGTAAATTAGCAAGAATCAACTACAACGAGCCATCACGAGTAAAGTTTGTCAATGCCTCCATGGAACACATTCCAGAAATATACTTGGCCTATCAAACATTTACAAAAATGTTTTATGAGTCAAGATTTCTCGTGAAAAAAAAACCAAGCGAGGGAGACATATTATCATTGGACAATGATCGAGTGCTTCATGGAAGAGCAAGTTTGGGGTTAAACCAGAAAGAGAAACGCTGGCTCCAGCTGGCTTTCATTGACAGGGATGTTCTTAATTCGAAGTTTAAACTTTTGAAGGCCAAAATGGACGAACAGCCGTGATGGATGGAGTGGATTCCGTAACAACGCAAGGTTTACTGTTGATCGCATTAGATGCACCTTTTGTGATATAACACACCCTTTGAAGTACGACGTGACCGCGCATGTTGTGTTGTTATTGATAACACTGATCAAAATTAAACTGAAGCTAGCTAACACGACTAACACGCTATTCAGCGTCAACCAACCAATCAATCAATCAATCAATAAGCTAATTGGGGACACTAAGATGCTATACAAGAAACTATGTAGATATTTACATAAAAATAAAAAGGATGTTACCACCGTCACACAAAATCTGGTTTATTAGACACGGGGCACAGCAACCCAACCCACTTTAAACCTTGCACCCGGCGAGAAGCACTGCCGGTGGTGTAGCGGTGCATGAGAGCGCTTTGTCTCATCAAGGCGACCGACTTGGGTTCCATTCCTGTACTCGGCGTCGTATGCGAGTAGGGATGCTTATTGGTTCTCTCCTGTGCTTTCATTTTCTCCAGATATTCGGCTTTCCTTCCTCCTTAAAAATTAACTTCTAAACTCCGATTGGAATCCAGTGGAAAAAAACTAAGCGACTCTGTTATATATTTTTTCATTTTTATCCCCTCCCCTCCCCTCCCCTGATAGTATCATCAACATTTGGAAGTATATGAGGTACAATAAAAACGATATGGGTTTTAAGTCAAACTGATCCAAAAAGAAACGATATTATCTCCTGCCGAAAATTCCTAGCTTGGGCTCCCTGTTACCGCGAGCTAGCCCAGTCCATGAACAATGTCATCGTTACCACAGGTAGTCCATATAAATAAATTTAGGATTTGTTTTGTTGTTTTGAACAGCCATATTGCGAGGGTAAAAGGGAATTTTTTTCCAAACAATCGCAAGAAAGAAGGTTAGTGAAATATTTTACAGATAACTAATATGACTAAGATTTTTGCCTCATTTATTTTCCCCTGACCGTCCTACGATGTATGTGACCTACTTTATCACACATGCACGATTGGGAAGTAAGTTTACGTAGCACAAAGAAGGTCCCATTATTTCTTGGGGTTTACGAACAAATTATTGTGTGTGCTTTACCACCCCAGATTTCTTTTTTCTGCTTTTACTCCAGGAATATGTTCAGTTTTGAGACACTCGACATATTTCGTCAATAGTAATACGAGTCAGTCATGCAGCAACATTTCAAAGAAAAACACATTCCCTCAAACCTGGAAAGTACGACTTTAACACGACCCAGAACAACCTATAGCAATATGTAGCGATGGGAAACCCTTACAGATTAAAGATTTCGATTTAGAACAACTAACTGAGATCATAAAAACATTAAGACTTGATATCAGTTCTTCAGAGAACCTAGGTAGCAATTAGATACCACGTAATATATTCATTGAATATGTTGGGTTCTATTGCATGTATTATGTAATCATGTATTAATTTATTCTATTTCTCTGAAAAAGTGCTATGTGTTACTAACTTTCAAGGGTCTTTCTAAGAACTTATGGTGTAAGCCAGAAATAAAAAATAAAAGATGAGATGGAAACTGAATTTTTAGAGAGCAATCACCCCCTGCCCTATGTCACTGATTGACAGCTGACAATCACGTCATTCCAGGTGTAACTATACTATCTTTTACAGCCAAGCAATCACCATGTTGGTGTGTAAACTGTGGCAATCTCTCACTCGACGTGTTCCAACAAGAAATCTTCGGTGTTTTTATTCCTGCTCAACTCTGTTACAGTCAGTCAGAGCCAAGCAAGTGAATCCTGACCAAAAGAACAGGATCTTGGAAGTCAAATGGACAGATGGCTCATTCAATCGATATCCTTTCGTTTATCTTCGTGAAAATTGTCGCTGTCCTTCGTGCTATCACGAGTCATCAAGGCAAAGATTGTTGCATATGAAAAACCTGAATCTTGACTCTGCACCATCGGAAATGAGCATCAAGAAAAATGGTGGGAAAATTAAGGTCACGTGGCAAGATAACCATGTGAGCGAGTACGACTGTGATTGGTTGTTGAAAGAGAGCGTTCCCGGGAAAGGATCACAAGAACAGAACTTTGAATTGATAAGAGAAGATGTTCAGTTATGGGGCAAAGACTTCAAATTTCCCGAATTTGATTTCGAAACAATTTTAAAAGACGAAAGATCTCTTCTGGACTGGTTGCTAACTCTGCGTCGTGTTGGTGTAGCAGTGTTGAAAGGAGTTCCTCGAAAAGTGGGACAACTTGAACGACTTGGGAATACAGTAGGCTTCTTGAAAAACACATTTTATGGGTGAGTAGAATCACAGCATTATCTTGTTCTGAGGTGACAGTCGTCTTGGTAACCGTTGCTTAGTTACCTAGTAAGGCTCAGTTTATTTTATATTCATTTCTCTGTTTTCTTTAGTAACAAACGGTTCCCTTTTTTATGAGCATGCACAATTGATCTCTTTTGCAGGCATTATTTGTGTCTACAGTATTCTCCAGCTGCCATATGAACTTCGCTTGCTTGGACGGCGGCTGCCCCAGCCGAACACTCTAAAACTTGATTCTCCTAGATTCTCTCAAAACTAGTAAAAAGTTCCTCTAGTTTTTATTCCCAAATAAGAGATTATACTTATACTTGGGACACTTAAGATTTTTTTATCTGGGACCTTAAAATAAGAGCTTTTTACTAGCTTTGAGAGAATCAGGTTTTAGAGTGGAAGGAGACTGGGTCTATACCGTCGTGTTCGAGCGCGAAATTTAAAAGTTAAGCAAAGCAACAACGCAGTGGTGTCTGCGAGAGAAAGTAAAGATTTACTTGCTTTGGATATAATTGAAGAGGATTTTTTTCTGCTTCTGTACGATTTGCTGAATACATCCCCACCCCTCCAAACGCTTTGTCAGGCGACGAATATGGCAAGTTTGACTTGGATGGCGCGAACGATTCTACTCTGGCATATTCCTTATTATACAATAAAATTACAGGGGAAAGTACTTCCATCCCTTACGTAAAAGTAAAATAAGGAACCATTTATCTTACCCTGCTCTTTTAGTAGCGCTGGACATCGTTTAGTTCTTGGTTTCGTTTGTGCTTGTAGCCGTCCTCCAAAAACCTTCCAAGAGACATTTCAAAAGTCAAAAAAGCCTGATCAAGTTTATACATCATAGAACATGTAACGTCCATCACAGGAATTATTTATCGCAAGATAAGAGAAGAATTTCACGTTGTTTAGAGCTGACCATACTGACCTACCTGTTAGTCACCGCCGCGATGTGAAGTCGTGTGATGGATGTGAGGCATGACTATATGCTAATTATGTTAATGAGAGTAAATGGTTTGAATTATGTTAATCATGATAAGTGGGAATTAGAATTATCGAGTAGCTGCTCGATACCCGCGATGACGGCTGTTCGGTTCTTGACTAATCAATCAGAGTATAGATAAATACATTGATTGATTTTTTCTGTTGTATTTATTGTATGTATCACATGCAGGGAGAATGTGGCACTTCGTAGTGAACATAATGCAACAAGTCTTGCCTACACCAGCTACGAACTCCAACCACATACAGATTTACCTTATTATGAATTCAAACCAAGTGTGAGTATATATATATACATGTTGCCTTACTGGGCTTCCTGTGGTGGGCCTACGCGTCTCGGGTTCTCGAGCATGCGCAGTAAGAATGGCAGGGCTATGGGGTCGAGACTGGTTCTTTTTATGACTGCACACAGCATGCGCGCGCGTTTTCCTCGGTCTTCAGTAAATACTGACAGTAAAGCTCCCTGGAACTTGCAAGATATGATTGCTTGCTCTTTTGTTGACCATTGATGCTCATATTTTCCAGGTAATTCTACTACAGTTTATTGACCAGGTCAAGTCCCCAGGAGGAACAAACACTCTTGTCGATGGTTTTAATGTTGTCCAGCAACTGAAAAACGAGAAACCACGTGACTTTGATCTCCTAGTATCGACCCCAGTCCTCTGGCAAGTGATTGGAACAGCGAAAATCTACGGGGACTTTAATATGACCTTTGAACGACCAGTCCTAGAGTAAGTCCAACTAATATTGCCATGACAAAGGAATTTGTGGACTGGCCGTCAAGACAAAAACTGGTACTGCCAATTATTGAAATTCGGTCCGTGTGTGTTTGTTGGAGAGGTGATGGGTTCACACAGTCCACACCTATGTTCTCACATATCTATATCACCCCCGGGTATCACCCCGGCCAAGGCCAGGTTGAAATTCTCTTCCCAGGAGTAGCATTAATATATATACTTTTAGCCAGCAACCCATGCAGTACCCGGTTCTGTAGTGGGACTGATCAGGATTAAAGCTAACTGTTCCGTTGTATTTTTTCATTTTTATAACCATGCAGATTAGGCTGGACTGGTAAATTAGCAAGAATTAACTACAACGAGCCTCTGAGAGTAAAATTCGTTAATGTCTCTGTGGAGAACCTGCAGCAAGTGTACCAGGCGTATTATGGTTTGACCAAAATGTTCTACGAACCTCGATTTGTCGTGGAACAAAAAATGATTGAAGGGGACATGTTGACCATGGATAATGATCGTCTACTCCACGGCAGATCGGCTTTTCAGGTGAATGAGAGTGACAAACGCTGGTTACAGCAAGCTTATGTGGACTGGGATGTTCTGCGCTCGAAAACGAAGGTTTTGAAGAAGAAACTGAAAATCACTGCGAACAATAAATAGCTCTTCCAAGTTTGGCTCCTGGCTCCTGTCAATGAATCGGTGTAATCAATAGCCGCTTAGACTGATGCAAGTCTGGACTAGGAAGCCACAAACACACACACAAAAAACGCTAGAGTCTAGCACGAGAGGCATCTGTTGCAAATGAAGAAGTCGTAATGAGTATTAGGAAATGACAGTGCTCTTGAATGATGATGATGATGACAATGATACCTTAATTCTTGATTTTGTTTGCGTGCTATAAAGTGAGGGTTGAAACTGTGAGACAAGATTGAATAAGGGACAGTTAATATTAGGGGAGTCTACAGCAGTAATTCATGGTTTATTCATTTAGCACCAGTATTTTGTAACATGAACTACATTATATACAAGAAATCTATTTACATTGTGTACAATAAAACCCAGCCCTGCAACCAACTACTGGTACTGCCTGCAGTCACGGTGGGCTGTTCAGTTCTAATGACACTGAGCACAGCTCTATATTCATATAACTTTATAGTAGCAATACTGATACTGACGGGCTTGAAGCAAACAACATCTAACGCAACCGCATTTACAACGAAAAATATTTGATCAACTCGTACGATACCTAACCCAAGGAACTGTTGGACTTGAGAGGGGTTTGTAGCATGATATGCATCCCTAGACTGCGAGAAGAGTTCATTACCACCCTTTTAGTGAGTGGAACGGATTTTGAAAAACGAAACGCTATTCTCACAAGCATGGTAGACAACATTTGTTGCATCACACTATACTCATCGTATGTTTGCTTCATGTTCTACCCGCTGTCAACTTATCCTAGATAAAAATATTAAAACATTAAGCAAAAATATTTCCGTGTGTATATTGAAGAAATACCGCTGTGATTTTGGTATTAATATAAAAAACATGTCCAAGCAGAAGACCAATTAGACGATACTGAGTCATGTGGCCCAATCAGGTGCTGGCTTGTAGTCATGTGACATGATAGGATTTTGTCACCATGACAACTGATTTAAAACACAGCCCGGCGACCTGCCATCCATGAGTACTTCATATTACTAATTGGTGATCTGCCTTGCATGACACGTGTAGAATTAGTGAACTAACTTCTGCCAGTTATATACTTCTAACAAACATGTCTGTGGAGTTGTATATCTTGCCTTACGAACATAGTATATGTTTAAATAATCTTTATATCAAAAACGTTGTTTCTTCTGTCTGGGCGGGCGGTATGGAAGGTGGAGTTCAGTTACAAGGTGAGGATCAACATCATATTTACATTTGTTCGTAAGGAAAGAGAATATCACTAGTTTTCTCAATATTTATGTCAATTAATGTCCATGCAAAAAAAGGAGGTTCAACTGGTCCAAGTTGTTTCTTAATAAAGCACAGATAAAAACTTGAAGTAATTCCCCCCCCCCCCCGGACATGCAGGAACAGACTATAAATATCAAGATAACCGTAACCACTCACTCCAAACCAAGACACGTCATTACAGTTATTCATACAGTATTCATACAGTATTCTTCCATCAATAAAACCAAGTCAAAAAACTTAGTCCAGGTATTTGACACACTGTCGATGAAAAAGAACTTAAAATTTATATGTATTTACAAATGCCCTTCAGATCTGGTTCCATTTTCCTTGGAACGCATTAAAATACGAATATTGCACTGACAAAAACTGAATTTATGAAAGTTTCTTCAAAGTGAAGAATTTCTTGAAATCTTAAGACCTTCTGTATTGTTTGATTGTGCCAGTCATCGTAGCAGTAAGGTTATTAATAGAGAGATTTATCAAAGACGACAGGGCTTTGTGCATGGCTGCTATACACTAGGATATACTAGCTGTCCGGCATTCTTGGGACCCGGTCGTCATTGTGAATTCTGTCTAAAACACAAGGCTGTTGATTAAACTACCATGACTGTATTCTGAAACTAAACTGAAATTATTAACGAAAGGGAATTCACCTTGAAGAATTTCTGTACAAATTAGACATGATTACTGCGGCGGAGCACCGACCGATCATCGCAATAAAATGTCCTTTGACTCCTGGCCTCAGGAGAGTAAATATACCACAATAAAATAGATTGAACTATACAGGTATTATTGACCTGGGACGGTCCATACTAGGGAATTCATATTGTGATCGATTTGAGTCATAGGCTTCTACATTACATTAATAAATTAGAATAAATTAATATGCACTCTATCATGACGAGCGCGCTTACGATATCCTTACGGTATACCATACTCTATTCTCTGTTGGGAGAATGTACATCTTTGCCTGGCAGTCTTGGCCTTGTCTTGGGCAGCCAGTTACCAGGCGTCGAGAGACCGGCAGGAATCGATATTAGGTGATCGTGATGACAATCCTGGTACACTTCAGTGTTGCATGTTGTGTTTGCTATCATCATCGGGTCTCTTCACGTGTGTTTTCATGTGCGCAGAACGACTCTTGATCTTATGGAATATTCTACAAACAAAATGGGTTCAAATGATTATCATACAGAGCAGAATGTGTACTCAAATATATCATTTTTGATGATGATGATAATGATGATGATGATAATGATGATGGTGATGATGATGATGGTGATAATATATGTTGGTGATAATAGATGTTGGTGATGATGATGATAGGTGATGATTATGATGGTGATGTTAGATGATAGATGTTGATGGTGTTGTTAAATGATGATGGTGATAGTAATGATAGATGTTGATGATGGTGATGTTAGATGACGATGACAGATGATGATGATGACGATTGTAAGTTTTTATTCTACATAGTTGTTTATAGAAGACAGTCGTGTTCCTGGTGAGGGTTGGGGAGAAGGGGATTGTTGTTCTTACCTTCCACAGACTTTACATGCATATTCCGGTAAAGGTCCCCCCTCTACTAGAGGTTGTGGCGCGGGTGCTGGTACGTATGGTTTACGTCTTTTAACCACTACAGGTTCACTATCCTGGTTTAGTGTTGATGTTGTTGTTGAAGTGGGGTTTCGTCTTTTTCGTGGTTCGCTTGGCTTCATGAAACTAAACAAAACATTTTTATTAGTTAATAAATAGTTGAAAAATAAATGAAAAGAAATAAAAAATTAAGGAAGGAAAGCGAGAATATTTCTATTAATGGTGGTTGCTAAGCAACTAAAAGGCGCCTTGAGGAATGAGATGATTGATAAACCAAGTGTGTCAGATCAACGTGGGAGGTGTCAAGATGAATGGAGCGAGCTGTAAAAACTAATTATAAGCGAGAAGAAGGGAGAAGATCAAATAAGTCAACATACCTTCCGCCATGTACACGAATATGACCATTGAGTGCTTGCCGTGAGACGAATTTCTGTCAGGAAACAAACAAATATCAAAAAATGACTTCAATAAAGAAACATGAATCACAGGATCATCGGGCAAACGTTAAAAGCAAATTACAGTTATAGGGGAAAACAGCTTTTGAAATCGACGGTCTAATATGATACCGTGACATTGGAATTGACTAGGTCTTACAAACCCTTGTTTGGCTGGGGTGGCCAATTTTCGTCGGATTCATTCAATTTACGAAGATATAATTTTTCAATAGAACGATATTAATTTTGCAATTAAGAATGATCAATCAAGATTTCATCAAGTAGTTCTGCTTAGAACATGAACGATCGCCTAGGGAGCTGGTTATCGATAGATTTGATTTTGCTCACTCCCCCTAGATTATTTTCATGTTAACTTTCCAAGCCAAACACCCCAACATGAACTACACAAGAATAGTCTTTGATTCAGTTAGTGGAGATACGGATAGTAAGGATAGTGGTAATGTAATGTGTTTAGTATTCTTTCGTAATGACTTCAGCTAGCTAGGCAGGTTATTTTAGCCGCTCGGTTTACCCAAGATTTGTCTTTTTCTCATGACAAGCACAACAGATAATAAAGGTTCCGGTGATACTTACCGCACTACACTGTGGAAAGTCACATTCAAATAAGGAAGGATTACTATTGGTTTCACTATCAGAGTCATCATCAACATCTTCTCCATATGAATCAGAGTCGATGTATCTGGTTCTTCCTCGTACTGCCTCGGGGTTGTTAGCTTTCCACAAGTAATAAAATTCTACGCAGTCTTGGACTGTCTTGGTACCAATCTGACAGGGAACAAATTGTTATTACTTTACTAATGGTTTTATGTTGGATTGACAATATCAGCATTGTTTTACCTCTTTTTGAATGTCATTGAAATCCTTGTTTTTTACCCTGAAAGCATTACGGAAAGACTGTCTCTCTCTGGCTGACCACTTTACTGAACCTAAATAAAATGAAAAAAACAAACAAACAAAAAACAAGATGAGGAAAAAAAGAAAGGAATGAAAAGGATAAGAAAATTGTTAAAATGAAAAAGATTTCATTTTTATGGAAAAGGGAAGCTAATTTTGACAGACAATGCATCAAATAGAAAAAAGAAGAAAATGGAAATTTATTCTTGAATTTTTTCCAATCCTGACAACATCCTTATCATTAGAATAATTAATGACATTTAACCCCAACTGTATTAAAGCATAATCGTAAGCAGTCATTGAAAGCCCTTTCCTTGTTGGGCAGTTAATCTAACATGGTATTTACCTTCATAATGGTAATCATACATGGGATCAGTTGGTACTGTCACATATTTCTTACTTAGGATTAACTTAACAGCTTCCTGTAACAAACAAGACAATAGCAAAATAAGTTTCTTCACATAAGGCTTTGTGGTAGAGCTGCATTTTGCACAGCTAATGCTGATGTTGTGGTTGTTGTTGTGTTGATGGTGGTTGTTCTTGTTGTGGTTGTTGTGGTGTTTGTTGTTGTGGTTGTTGTTGTGTTGGTGGTGGTTGTTGTTGTTGTTGTGGTTGTTGTTGTTGTGGTGGTGTCTGTTGTTGTGGTTGTTGTTGTGGTGGTGGTGGTGGTGGTTGTTCTTGTTGTGGTTGTTCTGGTGTTTGTTGTTGTGGTTGTTGTTGTGGTGGTGGTGGTTGTTGTTGTTGTTGTGGTGGTGTTTGTTGTTGTGGTTGTTGTTGTGGTGGTGGTGGTTGTTCTTGTTGTGGTTGTTCTGGTGTTTGCTGTTGTGGTTGTTGTTGTGTTGGTGGTGGTGGTTGTTCTTGTTGTGGTTGTTCTGGTGTTTGTTGTTGTGGTTGTTGTTGTTGTGGTGGTGGTAGTTGTTCTCATTGTGGATGTTGTTGTTGTGGTGATGTTTTTTGTTGTTGTTGTGGTAGTTGTTCTCATTGTGGTTGTGGTGTTGTTGTTGTAGTGGTGGTGTTCTCATTGTGGTTGTGGTTGTTGTTGTGGTGGTGGTGGTTGTTTTCATCATGGTTGTTGTTGTTGTGGTGGTGTTTTGTTGTTGTTGTTGTCATTGCTGTTCTTGTTGTTGTTGTTTTGAGACATCACAACATTAATACAATAATAACCTTAATGTTTCCTTTAGCTCTTCGTAATATATGTAGAGCATACTCCTTGTTAGAGCCACCACCATATACAGCAGCAGATGCAGTCATTTCTAAGAATGCATGAACTAAAACAGATATAAAGTAAACTTATTAGTAACACTACAAGAACACTAGCACATTCATCAACAGTAATCCGAACTTCTTATAAAGCATCAGTAAATGCATGTACTAGGGAAGGTACTCTTGTCTGTCTGTTACTGAACTTTGGCCAATATTTCAACAACACAGCAAATACAGTAATGTTTGTTGTTTACTTACTTTCTTCAGGTCTTCCCTTCTTCTTCTCATCCATAGGTACCCAGCAAAGTGTAGCTTTGTGT
Source organism: Anthopleura xanthogrammica (assembly GCA_964019055.1). NCBI lineage: Eukaryota > Metazoa > Cnidaria > Anthozoa > Actiniaria > Actiniidae > Anthopleura > Anthopleura xanthogrammica. Next base: position 16,019,503 of record OZ025212.1, read on the forward strand.
GCATCATGCTTCACAAACTCCTTAGGTACTGGAAAAAAAAACCAGATAAAACATGACTTCAAAGCCTACTCAAGAAATGATTAAACTAAAGCTTGTTTTCATTATTTGCACTAGTTGCATTGATTATATATATCCTGTTATACTAGTTGATCCTAGTGTATTCTTGCTAACTTAGCATCACAATTTCTATATTATAAACATGATATGCGTATGATGTTGGAATGAAATGTGTATATGATCATACCATATTATTGTGTATACATATGATCATAAACACATTTCATTCCAACATCATACGCATATCATGTTTATCGTATATTTCCTTAGACATTTCTGTGATCGTAGCATATATAGTACATTTGTCACAATATACCCATACTAACGACCTTACTCGCCATTAGAGTTTCCTGTAGCTCAGTGGCAGAGGGTCTGACGTCCATTTCACAGTATGGTAGGATCATATACACATTTCATTTTCTATATTATTCATTTTTTTCAGTTTATCAATATGTAACTTACAAAGTCTATCTGGAATCTTGGCTTGGAATTGAAGACCAACATTAATTTTTCTGTAAAGGTAAGAAAATGATTACAATAATTGTATATGCTACACATCTAGATATAATGGAATTCAGAGGAAAATATCATCACTATCATGACTGTTGCTGTTAATTGTTTAATATTCAGCTAAGAACTGAAACAGTTGAATACTTACGGTTCAGGGAAGGTAAGAGAATCTTCTTCGCCATCTATGCTACCTAAAAGGAACAATGTCCAAATAATTAGATATCTAGATATTCATTTAACAGTAGCCCTAATCTAATGTATACTCACTTCTACAGCTGCGACTACTTAGTAAGAGTCTGCTTGGAGTCATTGGTAACTGTGGTAACCCAGACCTTGGGGTCAGATTTCCTGCGGCATTGACATGGCTGAATACACTGCGAGGGCTTAACATAGGAGGAGGAGTGTATGGAGGAGAACATGGTCGATTCCTGTTTGTTGGTGATCCTGGATGATTCGAAAAGTAAGCTGTACTTGCAGAAGGAGGAATCTTGAGAGGCTCTGGTCGGCGCTTACGTTGAGGTGTCACAATTGTTGCAGGATTCCTGAAGATACCATCATCAGTTGCAGCTGAACTATCCTTTTCATTCCCTGTCTTCTTTTCTTCTTGTATTACGTTTCCTTCAGGAACATGATGAAAGGTGTTATCTGTTCTTTGATAACTCATGTCTACTGGTTTTCTCTCAGGTCTTATTCCAGCTGCAAAATGAACCCCCCTAGGGTAACGTTCAGTATTATCACCATCCACTTCACTAGCACTAGTGTTGCTGCTGGGGGAGCGAACATGACTGATAGAAGTCTTCACATTCCCCATTGATGACAAATTGTTTTCTGAAGTATTGTATTGTTTTGAAGATTCATCATACCTAACCTGGTAACATTGAAGATCAAAATGTTGTGAATAAACATGAAAAACGACAGCTACAAGTTAATCCTAGATATTTTCTAATACATGAGGGCTTAAGATAACAGCCAGTTAGTCGTCAGTCATGATGACCAGCCAAACTAGTTTTAACTCAGCCATACCTGGTTTCTGGCTCAACATTACTGGCCAAAATGACCAGCAAGGCAAAGATTGAATTCACCAGACAAGTTCCAATTCTGGCTGGACAATGTTTGAGTGGTCATTATTCTAGTACATAAATAGTATTTGTGATAAAACATATTTCTATATAGAAAACAGAAAAAAAACAAATAATTCAAATAAATAGTACATATATCGTTGATTCAATTACACAGCATTCCCCAAAACTTAGATACAGTAATAGACATGATCTACTGTATTGGTCTAATGTCATGCACATTATTATTTTTTGTGATGAAAATTAGTTACTAAAGCACATTTTTACTCACATGTACACAAGTTAAAAAAATTAAATACACTTTATAGCAAGAGGAAAATGCTTAGATGGATATGACAAGAAATAAAATATGTTTTTGAATATGTAAAAACAATTATATCTAGGAATATATATCATATAGTAAAAAAAACAAAATTCACAAAGGTATTTTTCTTAGCTTGTGTATTAAACAATATTTTTGTTTTTGCTTTCTTTAGCAGTGCAAAGAAAAATATTTCCAAGAATTCATCAAAGATTTCTTGGGAACATACAAAAAATAATAGATAGCAGAGTGATAAGAGATTTTTCATAACACAATTTATTATTTTCCAAATAACTGTCTTGAAATTTTCTATCAAAGGGAAAGGCACAGAAATAAGGAAAAGGAGGTGATGTTTAATGATAAAAGCAAAGATGAGAATAGTTCATGGTTAAAAATATAAATATAAGAGTTTTGTATTCAGAGTTAATAACAGCTTAGAGACCAAGAACTATGAGATGAAGAGAGTGAAAAAACCACCATATGAGAATACCATATGATACACTGACAACTAACACCACAGCTACAAAGTACATGAAGCCAAATAAAAACATAATAGCCAAGATCAAGATCCAAAACCATCATGCAAAAATAAAGAGATATATCATGATGGTATATTAGAGTGTTGTTTCATGGATGTTCTGTTGAATTCTGACGAAAATTATATGCTAGGTATTTTAGATGTTCGAATTAAGGAGAGAAAAAGAAGGAAAAAAAGAGAGTCATAGGGTTTGAGTGTTGTGTTGAGAGATAACTAAAGTACCTGCCTTGACCATTCTCTTGTGAATGTGATCTCTGCATAAATCTGGTGGTTGAAGACAGCACAGAGAATCCTAGAGCCTTGGGCTCCATTAGATATGATGAACAACACTTGCAATATTCTATTCAATACTACTGATTATTAATAGAAAGGTACTACAACTACAACTGCAGAAAATTGAGCAGATAAATGAAGTCACATGACCACTCAGTCATCAGAGAGAGGGAGAGAGAGAGAGAAGGAGAAAAAATTATGAGGAAATATTCCTTTTTCTGCAGTAAAACAAAATGCAAATCCACCAGAAATAGGATTCCCACAAAGCAACAAGGAAAACCAATCAGATGTGACTTATGTTTAAGATATCCAATCAGAATTGAGAATACAGGTCACCTGTCAGAAAGTGATAAATTTAGAAGCAGCAGCTGGCTCTGCTAACAATGACTTATGAATATTAATAAGTGTATGTCATTTGTTATTCAAATATTAAATCCCTTAAGAGTTGAAAGATGAGAGAGAGAAAGAAGGTATAGCAAAAATATCCCATAGTTGAAAGCTTGTTAAATGTCAGTCAGCAAACATTCCCATTATGGAGACAGATGAAGCAAAATATGAACAAAAATTACAGCAACTTTAGATTCTTTTCTTAACTCTTTTGTTTAGGAAATCTAGAAAAATACACAAAGAAAGAGCAAGAGCAGTGTGCAAATACAAAATGATACATTAGAAGAAATCCTAGAAACAGAATAATGAAGGGATATTAAATGTGTTTTGGATATTAATGTAAAATGTGGCATCCCTGAAAACCTAGGCTTTGATGAAAATTAATTACAGATTAAAAGAACACAGGCCAGTTTCACTAAAGACAATTTATAGAACTATATTATAAAACAATAAAAAAAGGAAGCAAATGAGCAAGTTAGAAGAATATTGAAGTCATCAAGAAAACAACACAAGTTATTGGTTTCCAAGCAAAGTTTATCTGTAAGAAAACCCTGGATTTTGTTGTGAAGTTATGAATCTGAATTAAAGAGCTCTGTGGTAGTTTTGCTAAAATGAAGCATTTGAATTAAAGGGTAAAACAGTAGGACATTCAAGTAATAATTCTGTGCATGATTCTCAAATTGTAATGACAGCTTTGCTTTTTACATTTATTTACTAAAGAATGGCAGAAAAGGACTTTCAGCAAAACAGCAAATTTTCTTCATGATTTGTTTCCAAAACTAGCTAACCCATTAAACAAGCTATGTCTCTATAACAGTTTAACCTTTCACTATCTAGCATACTTGACAACAAACCTGTACAATATCCTAATAGTATTTAAGCTGATTCTATTAAAGGATGTCAACTAAAGTAAAACTAAGTTGGTGTCAAGAAAAGAAGAATGCAATACTCTAGATAACTAGATGGTTAAAGTGATGTGTCAGATGTATCATCAGACATGATTACAGAAGGTTCCAATGTATTGAAAGTATTGATTACTTGTTAAAAGAGCCTATCAAAACCACAAATTACTGTACTATTGCCTATGTTTGGTTTCAACCCAACATATACAGGGTTCCAAAATAGTTACAATTTACAGTGCTACAGTAGAAACACTAAATATTTAATCTTTACCCTCTCCCCCTCATGAACAACCAGAGAACTAGAATACTAAGGGATCTAGAAGGTTTTTAACCATGGTGAAATGCTGCTTGTGGAGAAAGAGATGTGGTAAATTTGTGAAACATCATGATCACACTGTATATTCCCTGTTAAACTTACTTGTTGCCACTGAGTGCCTGATGGATGAACTCCATAGTAACCTTCCCTGGTGTAAAGGTGCTGTCCCTTTTCTTTGGCTGTTGCTATAGCAATAGCAGTAGGATCAGTTGGTGTGCCTGCTGCTGCAGATTGTATCACCTGGTTTCTTATAAATTTACCCTGTGTTGTGGAAGATGTTGGTTTTTCAACTGAAGGTGACTGTTGTGTAACTGTGTTAGGAAGTGAAGCATTTGGACCTTGTTGTTGTTGTTGCTGTGCTATTTCACTGTGTTTATCAGTTTCAGCATATAGTCTAGCAGCTAGCTGTTGTCTCTGGATATTTTGTCCATTAACGATCATTGGGTGGCCATGATATACTTGTTGGGCAAACATTTGTGGGTATGTGTACACACCAAACCTGGGGTCTTGACTTGCAAACACAGAAGCCTGGTACCACTGTGGATATGAAATCCCCTCAGGATACATCATGTACTGTTGAGGAGGTCCTTGAGTGGGATAGTGTTCAACAGCAGACTGCTTGTCTCTATGTTCTTGTACTCTTTCAGCAGCTTGTTTCAGCATGTCAACAGCAGTGTGTGGTTTGGATTCCTCTGTACTTGTTTGTGTTTTCTTTGCTTCTGTTCCTTTGTCTGTTGGCACATGTGCAACCTCCTCTGAACCAGTGGAGCTGAAACTGTCACTATTACGCTCTCTTGATAGAACTATTTTGGTTTGATCTCTTACATATGCAACATCATGTGTACTACCTGGTGTGGAAGTACCAGAACTTTTGCCACTCTCATATTCACCAGATCTCAAATGATCCAAAACTGCATCATGTACCTCATGTTTTAGACCTCTATCTTTGGGTGGCCTGCCTCGACCGGGTTTAATTACTCTTCTGTCACTTGTTGTATCATTGACAACATTAGCAGCAGATACAGTATCAGTTGACTCTGTTGTGGTTAGTGCAGGGCTTGATGTTCCACTTCCTCCGCTGCCTCCTTGGTTAGCTGCATGGTGGTTTTCTAGGTGTCTGCGCAGTGACCTCATATCACAGTAACTCTTGTCACAATCTTGGTAGCTGCATTCATAGGGCTTCTTATCCCTATGGGTGACCATGTGTCCATTTCTGCAAAAAAGATAAATAAATAAAATAAAATTCTTAAAGAAATTTTCACAAATATTTTAAAAACCTTTGAGCGTTCAAAAGACAGACACATGTAATAGATTTCTACAAGTCATAGAAGACATGAACAAAAAGCAATTCATGCATTGATTGTCTCTTGTAAATGATAATTAAGATCACTTAAGAAATACTCATGTCAAAGGTTACGCAGTAAGGTTTGAAAAGAACTGTCTAAGTAAGAATAGGATGATATGCTGCCTGAGGCTAATGACAATATCACACAGTAAATTAACTTCAACCTATTCATGTCTAGTAAGTTATTTCAATTGAAACAAAAATAATATGACAATAATCAGCAATATCTGGAGGACAGTTGAGTATGATCTCCAGAAACAGATAGGCTAGCTATAGTACCCTGGAAATAAGTCATGACAGGCATTTCTAGGTAAATAAATAGAATCAAAGAGTTGTGTTTATCTTTCATCATAAGACCTTAAAATTTTTAATGCAAACTATGAAATGTTTACTGACATAATTTACTAAATTATTACAAATCAAAGTGCTTTTTCTAAACTGAGATCATATTCCTTATTCAAATTTGGTGATATTTTCTTAATCTTGTAAGTCTTAAGTAAAACAATGTGCATAAAAGGAATATATTGTGTGGAGAAAATTAAGTTAATTTACATCAATAAAATTATCAACAAATACAGAAAAGTTACTATCACGCTGTAGACAGCTACAAGTCATGTTCTAGCCAGTTCCTTTTCATTTTTAAAGGCCTAGGTCATACCTATCAATAATTTACTCCAAGTTATTTATATCCTCCTTTAAAATCTTGACATTATGAATGTATTGTATTCTTATTTGTATTAAGGCCAGATAAATTGCAATAGTAAATAACAAAAAATATGATTTCTGGATCACTCCTCGAACTGGATTCATGGTTTAGTCATTGAGAATGTTTGGTCAAAGAGGTCAAGAAGAGTATCAACAAACTTACAAGTGATCCTGTCGTTTAAATCCCTTACTGCAAATGGAACACACATATCTCCTCTCATCACTGTGTGTTAGTTTGTGTTTGGCCAATGCACTGGATGACCCAAAGATCTTACCACACTGCTCACACTTGATCTCTGGCTTGCCTCCAGAAAGTGGTTTGGGTCTTCCTTTGGATTTGGCAGCCTGAGATTTCTTATCAGCATCATCCATGGACTGAGGTGCAGGGCTATCTCTGTCACTTTTGATTGACACAGATGGAGATTCAGATCTTTTAGACTCATCCATGGCTGTTGATGGTGATGCAGGGTTGACATGGTGAGGACTGACAAAGGGTTTTGAATTATCTGCAAGATATAATGAAAACAGTTGACTTAGGGATTAGTAAATCTAAACTGCACCAGAAAAGACCTTGGTAAATATTCTCCATAAAAAGATGCAGAAATACTACTAGGATAAAAAGCCAACTAGAAAGAATCAAATATATGCAGTATAAGCATATATCCAACAGCAGGAAGCTGAGGTGTAGAGGGTTAATATTCCACAAAGGTTTTCACACTGAAGTATTCATCACTAAAATATTTGGAAGGATGCCACATAGGTTGTTTACAGGGCCATTAAATATATATTATTACACAAGCATGCCAGATAAATTAATGTCTGCAACATGGCATAATTCCTTGCTTTGGGGCAAGATTTTGTCATAGTTCCTTGCTCCAAGCATAATAAATTCTTAGGATACAGTTCTTGAATGTTCCAGATCATTGAGGATTACTTTAACTACCTCATTGTTCTGTGATGAATAAAATAAGATTCTAGAATGCAGCTTGATTTTGGATCAAAATATTGAAAGAGGAAATAATTCCTATAGCCACAAGGACATAGTGATACCAGGAACACACTCTTTCTAGTTTTGTTAATCTGAATTCATGACTAATGGTATTCAGCAATCAGTATGGGGTCTTCCATAATGTCTACAGTGTAAAAAATTCTAATACATGGAGCTTATTTGAGAAACAAAGGAAATTCTCTTTGCACAACTGAGGTATTGCAAATGTCATGCAAAGCTTTATCCAAAAAAGCCTAAACAGAGTAAAACCCAAAGAGTAGACAAATGTCTTTGATTACTGGCAGAAACAACTGACTTACTTATCACATGCAAGTCACACAATGACTCTAGTCAAGGCTTTTGCATTCATGTGGAATTCCTTGTATTAATACACTCAAGATAACTCATAGTCCTCTAGTTTGACAGTTTAGAACACTCTAAATAACTTACCAGAGGGATAAAGCAGGCCTGTGCTCATTTGGATATTGCATGCCAGCATGTCTGTTGTTTGTGACATAATTATTCAGTGAATATTAAGAGTCTGTGGTTCATAGGTCCAAAACCATGTCTCATATGACTTGTACCTCCAACTAACATCCACAGGAAGACTTTCATTCTGATTTACTTAAGTGTCTTACTACTTTGTTTGAAGAGAAAGACATGTACTGGCCTTTGAATAATAGCATCATGAAAATACATGCAACGCATACTAATGACGCAAGCAGGATGACAATATTATGGTTCACTGCACACATCACAGTAGTATAGAAACAAAAGAGTTGAATTACATCATGTCTTTAATTGGATATGTGACACTTCATTCAAAAAAAAAACTTATCTACTTACTAATTGACTTCTCCTGGGTAGTGGATCCCTGTGAATCACTGGATTGTCCTGTGCTAGCTGTGTTAGGCATTGAGGGTCTCTGCTGACGCATGCTAGTAGATTCTCCTTGAATGTTTGACACAAATGTAGGAACAGAAGCAAAGTTTTCTTTATAGTGATTAGGGTCAGCTCCCATGGGAATACCTTGATAATACATGCCATCAATTACTCTTACAGGACCTATGCCAGGCAGAACAGCAAAGCCTGGTGGAACTAATCCTTGTCTATCAACATATTGCATGTTATTATTAACTGCAGCTTGGAGATGGTTAGGTAGACCTCCTCCATACATGGCATTATTTTCTGATGCATCTACAGGGCTGCTTGCTACAGGGACTTGCTGTTCTGGCCTATTTGCAGCATATTCTGCCCTTTGACTAGGATGTATAGCTCTGTTATCAGCAAACCTAGCCCTAATAATCTGATCTCTCATCATTTGAGCATGGGCTGGTAGGACACCCATTGCCTGGGGGCCACCTGCTTGCGACATGGCCACTAAATTAGGATACTGCATGTAGTAAACTTGAGGTACTGCTCTCTGATCAACATTCTTTTCCATGTCTCTAGAGCCTTGTAACATTGAAGCTCTGTCTCTTTCGCTATCGCTTTCATAGTCTTCCTTGTTGTCCCTGTTTCCTACAGGTGTTTTATTTTTGAAATCCTCGTGCGTATTGCGGTGATAATGATAGACACGCTCATTACTATGAACATTAGCATTTTTACCAGAAAGTCCTGCGTCCTCACTAGAAATACTCTCATTGCAATGAAGATTTATATAGTCTTCTTTGCTGTTTAGGTTCATTTTTCTCATATCTCTGCTGTCAGAATCATTTTCTAAACTCATTTCCTGTGTGGCTCGTTTGATCACGCTCGTTCCACGTTCTGCGAATTCATTATAAGGCACCTCAGCATTATTTGTACGGCCTTGTTTCTCGCTGTATTCAGAACCATACGACTGACTTCGCTTTTGATTTGCTAAATCAATCCATCGTTCTCGAGGATAAGAGCCAAAGTTTGTCCTTCTTTCGTCTAACCCCAGTTTCACTCCTTCATGCGCTTCAGCATCTTTTCTCTCCATAGTTGACGCTGGACGAAAGTCCCGGTTCTCTGTGTAAGCATCCTTTCTGTTCAAGCGAGAGACCGATTCTCTAACCTGAGCAATCTCTTCTTCGTTCATGATAACATGATCCTCGATATTCGCTGTTTCAGCAAGTCGTGAACGAACAGAAAGTGTTTTTTTAACCGACTGGATTTTATCTTCGTGAGTGTCCACACTGTACAGAGATGGCGCTGGTTCCTCTTGTCCTTCTGTGTCGGGACTTGCACACGGGACATTCTCATAAGACATCTTGAATTCCAAACTCTTTAAATAAATATACGACCTTTGTTTATAAAGAAATCTTCTATTTTTGACGACACAACTTGACCACCTCTCGCTTTCCGTATAGATTGCAAGTTCAATCAGTGGCCTGAAAATGTAAACATAAAAATGTTAAAACACTCAGTTTACTAAAGTTTTCAATAAAAATTATATATCTATAGAAAAAAACAAAAAATCCTTTGACTCAGTCTTTCTGGTAAACTTTTAGTCGATATTATTTGTCTAAAATAGAGGAATATTGATGTATGCAGCGGCAACGAAGGTCCAGTTGTTCAAAGTAATAACGTGCAACGACAGGTCAACTTTCCGCTACAGTTTCTGGACTAAATTTTCAATCTCAATTTTCAAAGGTACGAAACTCCATGAATGAAAAACTCTCCACTACAACCGGTAAAAATTGTTTTATGAAGTGAAAGTGCTGAAGATAGCAGATAAACGACCCAGATGGATGGATGAACAAAAGCAGCTTTTACCTGTTCAGTTCTGACTGAGCAAATAATGCAATTTTTTTGGAGTTTGTCCTGGTAAAAACTCACGTGAATCTCACAAACACTTTTTCGTGATTTTCCAAACCGGGGAGATCGTGTTTTATTGAAAAATCGAGTTATCATTGCGGTCATTCCCCGTTCCCATGACGTGTTTTCTTTACCTTTTGCCGTATTCGCAGAATTTCATTTATTCACAAGAGATATATTTAAATCAAGGAAATTGTACGACCGAGCGAATGACAAAAACTGGGAAAATTCCCTCGAAATAAAATCCCTCGCATGCGTTTTCACAAGTTTAAATGACTTCAAAACCATGTTATTAAGAGTGTAAAGGAAACAAGACGAAGATGAAATACCAGAAAACGGAAGAGTTCCAAAAAGCGGCGTGTACAGATGCAGATGCAAGGCAAGCGATGGGGAGCGTCTTACCCTTTGTTATTCGCCTAGATATCCGACAAACATCAACCCTATATCCTTCACTAATGCAGTTATAAAATCAAAAATACGAGGGAAGCAACACAGCCTTGAAGGCCTTACGTGGCAATCTGATTTACGAAAAACACAACTCCGACCCACAACTGGTCATGACGACAACCAGCTCGTTGTGGACGTTTCCACGCGTTCTAGTCTGCTGATCGTAAAAACCTACCTTTCTCCTTCCTTTTAAGCCTGAATTCATCACTAAGCCATCGAATTACAACTAGAAGAGTTCGTTCAGCTATAGAAAGTCCTTGTAAGGGTAGATTTCGAGTGATAAGTTTGCTATTTGCCGATCACAACGTTTCCTGAATTGCGATTTTTGCTACGTTTGTGTGCTAACCGGTCCTTACTCTAGTCAGTCTATTCATAACTACGTCATCACAAGGTCAATATTACAATGACATACCCACGCATTGACCAATCGCTGCACACTAATGTTCCCTGGGGAATTGGGTGTGCATATGAACCGGTCAAATTCCTTGTACTCTTTCTGCAAACAACAACAAAGCACAATTCCGGATCCGCGCCAAAAAACCCAATCGTCCAGCGAACTTCCTGCATTGGGAAAGGCCTCGAAAGTGAATGGTGGACCTGGGAATTCGTTCATTTATTAAAAAGTATTTGGAAAATTTTCACAGTTTTGGAAATTTTTGATGAATACTTTGCTGATACCGGTTTATGCCTGTATCGCTTTAGTTGGCCTCGTGCATCCCGGCCGGAAATAGTCCAAATAAGTGCTTCCGCAAAGCCGCCATCGTGTCATATTAAACGCAAGGAAATAACAGTGTTTAAAATTCTTCTTTTTCAGCTAAAAAAATGCTTAAATTTGCAGAGACAATTCAGGTTTTGAGTTATTTTTAGTTTTTGTTTTCACGTTCCATACACACACGCACGTAGATGTATTGTTCAAATTCCTGTTAGGGGTCGTGGAGTTTTGCGTCGTTGCCATAAATATCCCTAAATATTGGAACTACATCACATGAATGAAAACATGCAACATAATTAAGTCCATTTGAAAGTACATTTTTGGAGCCTCTTTATGAATAACAAAATTCACTGATCTATTTTTAAGACCATGATAAATCATTCCACATATTACCATAATGAGTCAGATGTAAAAACTGTCTGATAAATCTTATCGATGTCAAATATTTTAGCTACGTTTTGGAGCTGCTGATGCATACTAATTAGAGCGATAATGACTGGCGTTGGCGTTCATTGTGTCGTTACGTTGCCCGGGTTATAAATTACATCATCACATAATTTCTCGAAACCACTTCTCGCTGCCAAGGGGTCGTGGCTTGTGCAAACAGTTTGCACGTTCGCTTGTCACTGCCTAATGTACTTAAAAATAGGATCTGCATTCCCTGGAATCGTCATCAAATTTTGTGCAAGCTGAGCAAAACATTGAAAAAGTGCGACTGTAATAGAAATCGTTTTCGGGAAAGCGGGTAGTTTTGAGGTATTTCTAGATAGGCTCTTCAGCTCATTGTCGACCTCTCGGTTCTCTTGGAAACTGAAATATCGTAAGACAATAGCTTTGGGCTTATAAGGAGCTCGGCGATTGGGAAATGAGCTCATTCGTATCAGATGTAGAGATAACAAAGGGAGAACAATAGATATTGAAATTTTGAATACGATGAATAATTAGCAAACGAGCCAGCTGGCCTACAAACGCGTGCTTTTGAACGACAGCGCACGCCTTCAATTACAAAGGAACGGATGTGATGTTTGGATAAAGGTACATAGAATCGAAATGAACCAAACCAGTCAAGGACCATGCTTAAAATCATTCGGAAGACGAGAATCTTTGCAGCCAAATTTGGTATATCCAAAATCCGCTTTGCCATATAAGGAATAAATGTGCAGATGTGGGTAATTTTAATCAAAGGAAAATGCGTTGCAAGAAAAATTAAAAATCTATTGGGGGAGGGGGGTGAAGAGAAAGAACAGTTAGTAAATAATGTTACACTCTAAGAGACAAAGAAATAGAAGCCGAATTTTGCAAAAACTGAAGCGAAATAAAAAACAATGTATATTTGACGATTCGATATGTGTCGTTCACTTCAAAAACAAGAAAATGCGTGCTCAAGATCAGTTGCGGCGAGCTCTGCGGTGCACGGTCTGGTGACGGAAAAAGACTTCACAATCCCTTAAATCCTATGTGACATAATAAACACCAAAGGCTATAGACAAAGAAATGGACCACCGCTGTTCTACAATACAAAATAACAAGGACCCAGTTATATGTTCAGACAACACTTGACGCGTAAAGTTTGACAGTTAATTTAGAATTGCGAAGGTCCCAGGGGTGTGGTAAAACAACTAACGTGATATTGTAAGTAATTGACTTGTGCTACATCTACAGTACTGAATGCTTGCCAAACTGCAATCTTGCTCATGGAAGCTTTTTTCAAAAAGAGCATTACACTGTAAAGTAAATGTTGCTACGAGATAGCATATACAAAAAAAAAAAAAAAAAGAACAAAAGAAAAAACAAAGGAGTTGAAGAAAAAAAGGAGGAGGGACAAGTCATTATGCTTTGAAAATGTCTTTTGTGTTTCACGCTTCTACAGCAAATCAACAGAATACCGCGAGTTTTTTTACTGATTCCATTACCTGAAGAAAATGACACATGCATCACCATGGAAACTCAGAGGATAGAAACTTCTGAAGACACCCAGCGGGAGTCTAAATAGCCTGGCTCAATCTAGGTATCGAACTGTCACGCAAACCTGATCAAAACACGCATTGCAAATTTTTGTCTATACGAGAAAACGAGATTATTTGTTGAAGGGCTGAAGAGTGCCGCACTAGGAAACGCTTTGTTGCAACTTGGATTGTAACGCAGATTTGTTGGGTCATAATATTCCGGACTGATACTTCATTGGAATGCGAAATTTGAAAATGTGAAATGAGAAAGAAAGAAAAAATCTCGTCTCAGTATCGTTAAGCTGCGCAAACATGACACATTATTGTTAATCATGTAATCCCGTGTTCTGCGGGAAACAATGATGGTGCTATCCCAAAGTTATCGGTATTTTGCAACGATTTGACTGTGCAAAGTTTTTGTTAAGTGAAGGTTAATCCTTTTGGACGGTTCTTCAATACAACGAGCAAGTAATACTAATGCTACAAAGTTGCGACTCGAGTTGCCCTTGTACTATTTTTCTTATTCTTTCGAACTGCTTGTAACCACTGATGAGAATTAGAAAAGCAGTTAGTACATCATTACTCAGGTCATAAATATTTTAGTTCAACTGAGTCCTGAGACAGAGGCCAAGCACAAAAGCACCAGCTATGCCAACAGGTTTGCAACCAGTAACCTCAACATAGACCTACCCGATCCAAAGGTTGGAATTAGAAGATTACATCAATATCAACAATATATCTGTTCCTCTTTCGGTTTCGGATAAGTACGGATCATGTCTTTGTCGATAGAAACAACTTCCTGTGCTATTCTTGGCAGATTCAGTTTTTAGGTGTGATATTTTTGAGTAAGTTGATTTTTGTTGGAAGTCATTTTTTTCTTTTTCACCAGCTGGTGTTTTGTGTTTTACATGAAGCTGAACAAGGCTGTCATTTTAGTAAAAGAAAATCCTACACTGCGTGAAAATAAAATGTCATTATTATTTTCTAATTATTTTACCTCACCTTGGTCAAGAAGCTAATTCTTAAGCACTAAATTAAACTTGGAATGAAAAACGCTACACCTAACGCAGTTTCTAGCTATATGTTGCTGAATATAGAGCTTAGCTAGGGAAGAAATATATGTTGTAGACGGCAACAGTACGATTGTTCCATTGGACCAGTAGCTTATAGCAGGAGACGCGTGAACTGTTCGACATACAGCACGCATCAGTTGTCATGTACTCATCATCATAATCTACAGGGCGCACCTCGAAAACGTTTTGGAAAAGACAAGATTCGAATCTTTCCAAACTGCTTCGATGAATAAAGGGTAACATGAACTGTGAATGAGTTCCAGTTTGCGGCAGGCCTTTTACAAATCAGCTTACAGTGTCACATGGGTGAGTTTACAAGCTTCCTACACCAGCTAAAATTCCAGGTGTTTCTGCAAACTCTTGTTTAATTATTAACCTCAAACCAGGAGTCCTAACAGAAAGGAATTGTCTTAGTAGCTCCAAACCTTTCCTCATACACCGAAATAGTTTGAGCACTAAGCTCTGTTTTTGACAGTGAAGGTAATTTTTGGAAATCTTGTCTTCCGGCAGAAAGATTTTGTGAGTTTGTCCGATCTTTGACTGACTGCAGGTACCTGCTTTGGATAATATTGCGAACACAAAATACACGTGGGACTTACAAACCTAACTGAGTATAGCAAGTTAAAAAGGCAAATTTTGTAGTTTAAAAATATCAATGCTTGTTATTTTGCGAGTGGTGAACAACAGCATGATTTGTTGGCGAAGCTCAGTTGAACTTTGCTGCAAATCATCAGAATCTCTTTGTTGGCCGCCGCGCACAAATGGAAAACTGAATCGTAACTAAAAGTCTAATCATCGGTGCGTTCATAAAAGAAAGTACTTCGAAAAATCGATTATAGCAAGCAAAACTGAATTACCTCCATATTTGATTGCCCTCGTTCACAACAAATTATAACATAGCAGAGTCAGCTAGCTCTGGATGTGCGCTGTGGAAAAACTCTCTTCACATCTTTAAATGCTGTAATAAAGGGCATCTGAGCTAAATTCTATGAATCATTCATGATCAGGGACAAGCTCACTAAGCTAGCTTACCAACAATTGCTAGCTGGAGAATGTTAGATATTCGATTAAGCGAGATGTACATCAAAATCATCGTGCAAATGAAAACGAACAAGCTGTCAAGTCAGTGAGTTTAGGTAAATACACTCTGCTTCACCCATTGTCTCCTCGATGGATTACGGATATACTTTTGTTGAGAGTAATGACCGATTATTGCAAGTGACCCAAGCTTTTTAAATAAAACAAGTTAATCTTGAATCTCTGTTGATCTTTTTTTGAACAAAGATTAATCTGCAGAGACGCATTCATGCTGTAACGTGTAAGACGTATCTTCAGCTGCATGGCCTTATTTCCGCATTCCGCAGGACAGGAACCTAACTAGATATGGCAACTACATTATAAATATGCTCAGAATTAATCATTTCCACTATAGCTTCCTCAAACAGTTTCGAAAGAGGGCTGACATAAATGACGTTTCCTTAATTGGCTATGTCCATATGAGGGTGATGAAAAGGAAGTATAGGATATGGAAACACTTCCTTTGATAAAGGCCACATAATATCCAAATAAACTGCACTGAGTAGGTCAGGTGAGATTCTGCTAATATCTTCATTGCTATTTCGTAACGTTGTAAAAGCACTTCAACCTTCGATCAGTGTACATAACCATCATGTTTCACAATAAACAACAGAAATAGTAACAAGAAGATAACTCAGTAATGATTACCGTTCAAACTGGCTCCGCTGCTATCAGTGTAATATACGCTTGACTTCTCTGCTCTCCATCGCTGTTTCAAGTTCATTTCCGGGACTGCATGTGACCTCAAACAATTTTCTTATAAACTCTTGCAATTACCCTGGTCCAGAGGCTATTTTCCACAGGATTGGCACGATGTGGTCTTTCTAGGAGGCGAACGGAACGAGTACTTGCGTGTGGATCATGGAGTGAGCTGGGTTTTCGCGATCTTTTTGTCCAAGCCTACTGAAGCGTTTATCTTGTACCAGTCAGGCGTACAGCACTCCCAAAAAACCACTTTGTTATGGAAAAGTTAACCACCCGACTTGTGATGACAACTGGACCTGACGAACAATACGCTTGAGTAAGTAATTGACTTACATTGCTGGGATCATGTGGGAGGGCAGTGTTTGCAGCCAAAAGGGAATATTTTTATTAAAGATGCCTTCACGCAAATAAAGCGGCCGTGCTAAATCTGCTAAGACCCACTTGCAAATATCGCAACTGATAAATTTTCTTTGCCCAAAGGTAAACATTTCAAAACTGGGGAGAGCAAAATGATAATTCTTATGCTGATTTCGTTTTTTTAGAAAAGAGGCTCTGATGAAGACCGAACTTTGAAAGACCTTGAAAGATGCAACTGAACCATAAATGCAATTGCTGTACAGCAGTGGCTTCGAGGCGTGCTGGATGGGAGGACATACATAAGGGCAAAGTTAAATTAAACAAATTATTTTCTGAAAAAATAGCTTTGTCTGAAATATATAATGCTTAATTTCTGACGAGAACGTCTCTATTTGGGGTCACATGTCTTTTGGACTATATCTCTTTCCTTACTGCTGGTTTCCAGAGCAACGATAGATATAGATTCATGGTCATAAATCTCCGCCATCGCAGCCGTTTGTTGTTGAAATATTTTCGGCCTTAATCTTCAGTCCCCTCGCACATCAGCGAGTCTTATATAATATAATAATAAAACTGAGGCTTTATTGGTAAAACTCAATTAACTCAAACTCATTAGTTTACATTAAGGCCAAATGAATAATTTTTAAAACAAAGCCCTGGTGTCTGAGGAAGGCTATCCAATATCACAAAGCAGCAGATAACACTGCTTGCTTGCCGGTACCCGAGACGGATTCACCGAGTACCAGTATTGGTTGTATGGTTAGGTAACCTAATAAAGTTGCATATTGTTCAATCCCACTTAGTGATGATACTTGCAGTAAAACAAATGGTAGGTTTTTGTCGAATCTCTTGACGTCAAACCATCTAGGCCAAACCTTCCTTTATCAAATATATCTTGGCCACATGAAAAATAGGATTTTAAAGACCGACCAAGACTTTTAGACTTTTTGAAATTTCCATTTGTTACTGGATCATTACACTGCACCAACAAATTTTAAAACTTTTATGTTGAACCCGTACCGAGGAGGAATGCAGATGGGAGGGGGGGGGGGGGGGGTGATAATAGATTCATACACTCTATACTCACTCACTTGCACCTTGGCAAACTTAAAGTCAGGCTGGGCTACACCAGAAGGAAGACTTAAAAAAACACAGGCTTCCAGGCAATAACCAGAATCGTTCTCCCTAAAAAAAGAAATGAATGTTCTTTAATTACCATAATTGTCATAATAACACATTTGATTTAAAGTCAGTGCATCAAAGCCCCCAAAGCACTCTGGGTAACTGAGAACTATAAAAATGGAACAGGGAAATCAAACTAAATATCAGAAAAAAATTACTCTGTTATTTTTCGTCTGTTGAAATACTTTTATTTCCATGGCCGATGTCGAAGGAAAAATTATCAGATGAATTTTTAGAGGAGCCGATGGCGAAAAAGCGTGGGGACTCACTTTCCACATCATGATTTGTGCTAGAATTTCGAGCTCAGGGAAAACGTGTCAATTGATAACGGGTGAGAATAACTTTCAGGTGAAAGTTTTCAATAGTGTTTTTTTTAACTCACTTTTGTAGTTGTCGTCATCAAAACAAATCATATCAAATTAGATCCAAGTGCCTAAAACTGTTAAAACCAACGTTAACGTCAATTAAATTTACATCTCCAGCCGGCACCCACACACAAGCCGGGGTTCCCCTCTACTCCCCCAAACATTTACACTGAACATTTGACACAAAGAGCACAGTCTCTTTTAAAAAGATTTTGGCCGCTTAAATTTGGAACTGATTCCCTTCACAGGGACCGAGCGAGGGGAGGGACTGGTTTCGCTATAGCCCTACCACTTTTGACCTTTTCCCATAATAGTCTCTTATGGGAGGTTTAACGAATCTTTTTTTGATGTCACATCCTCGCACGAGCTCTTTGCTGGCCGTCAAGCTATGGAAATTTGAGTTTTTTTGATAAAACAACAACGAAAAACACCGAAACAATGCATCAAACATTATTTAACTTTTTCCTTAAATGGGAACAAACATGATCGCTGTGTTTGAATGAGTAAAATCAACACAATAGGAGATACAGTCGAAGTTTTTCAGTCAAAAGTGTAGTTAAAAACCAAAGCAAAACAAATATGGCGCGTCTTATTTCGCATGGCCCTTGAGAATCTCAACGCATTTTTGTTATTTATCTAACTTAAAACCTAAGATAAAATCAATGAAATTACCTTGCATGAATTATTTTCTTTGGAAACGAAGGGATAGTTTTGCTGTGAAATTAAGTTATCTTGGAGTGTTGGCCTCTTTTCAGCAAAGCTTCAACTGCAAAGTCCTTTGTAACATTTCTCGCCGATGAAAATGAAAAAAAAAAATGTTTCTTGAGTTTTGGATGGTCCTGACTTCTCTGCTTTCGTACATGAACTAAGCCTACTATTTGCTCCTCCATAAACAAAGATTTAGTCTCACACAAGAATTTTTAGCTCATATTTTCGGGAAAAAGCTTCGAACTTTACAAGCACAAAACTAAATTAGCTAATTTTGACGGCCCGCTTCTTTTTTGGCGGCTCGCGCGACCGGAACTACGTCACGATAAAACCTGCCATATTTTCCAATCTTAGCCCCACCCCCACCAGCCCCACCACTTTTTCCCATACTAGTCTCTTATATAGCCCCACGTCCCACCACTTTTTATGGTGCTCCGCGGTCTATGCTTCAAGGATTTACATTTTCGTTACATCTACGGTACTTACTGCGATCCAGGATTTCCCTGTCTTTTCTACTGAACTGCCAAGACGTCCCCTCCAGCATGTGGTACTTGCTGTAAGAAGACGGGATCCCTGTGTAGAAATGGCGGCTAAGGAGTCAGAGAAGCGTATTCTCGTAGTGGGTCTAGTGTGCTTGGATATTGTCAGCACTTGTGATGAATATCCCCAGGAAGATGAAGATAAACGTGCTTTAGATCAACGTTGGCAGCGAGGAGGAAATGCAGCCAATCAGTCAGATGTGCTCGCCCAATTAGGAATGAAAGTTGAGTTTTTTGGTTCTTTGTCTGATGGAAATGGTGCAGACTTTGCAATAAATACTCTACAAGCACGCGGGGTTACTATCGATAATTGTGTGGTTCACAAAGCAGTTGGTTTTCCTACTTCCTGCGTAACTCTAAGCCTGGCTACAGGAAGCAGAACAATCGTCCATTATCGTCAACGAGGGTTTCCCGAGGTCTCCTGCGAGGATTTCATCAAGTTAGACTTTGGAAACTATCACTGGGTTCATTTTGAAGTAGGAAGAAACTTTAGAGAAACTCACAGAATGCTAGATATTGTAGATGCATTTAACCTTTCTAGGGAACCTCTTCATAGAATAAGAATATCTATTGAACTCGAGAAAAAGCATGAAAAATCACTAAGTTTTCTCCACAGGGCTGATATAGTGATAATAAGCAAGGATCTCGCTGAATACCTTGGGTATGATACTGGAAGCTCTGCTGTCAAGGGCCTTTATGGTAAAATAAAGACTGAGGGTATATTAGTATGCCCCTGGGGGGCTATAGGTGCTGATGGGATGGATGCACATGGTGATCTGGTCCATAGCCCTGCACACCCCCCACATCAACTCAAAGACACACTTGGAGCTGGTGATACATTCATTGCAGGACTCTTTAAAAGTTTGTATGATGGATGCCGATTGGAAGATGCTTTGAAGTTAGGTTGTAAGCTAGCAGGTTATAAATGTGGTATTGAAGGTTATGATGGGTTGGGTGAAGTTTGGGCTCAAATAAATACACAATAATTAACTCACAGGTTTAGATAAAGTAATAATTGAAAATAAAGAGACTGAAAATTGTCTGATTAAGAGGCAGTCCGTGTAAGGATCGAGCAAAGTTGGAAATGGCTCAAAAATCGCCTATCCTCAAACTTTGCCTGAAGAAAGCCTATTATTTGCCCAGTACAATGGTGCAATTGGTTTTCCAAAAAAAACATTTTTCGATTTTTTAGAAGCGAATAACAAATTTCGCTATTTGAGGGGACGCGAGAGCGTGAAACTAGTGATTTTCAAAATTCGCTCATAGAAAAAGCAAAAGATCATTTGTAACCAAAGTTTGTACAAATACTTTTGTACTTTAGAACTGTTAGCTGAACTTTATTTTTTTTAATTTTGACTAAATTTATTGGGAGATAATCGTCCTTGAATACGGCATACTTTCGCCTCTCTTTTGGGAGTGTAAAATAGGCGAAGTTCAAACTGGTCAAAACCAAGGTAGTAGCCTGAAAAAAATAAAACCACTCATTTCCCCAGAAAGACCATTTATTCTACTAGCTTTTTCCGATTAAAAGTCCGCGGGCACTTGCTTTGTGTTGCGAGGGAACTTCTTTCTTACTAACCAACTTTCACGTTTTGACGGGTCGATCGTGCTCTGAATACATCCACGTAAGAAATAGTAAAAAAATTGTATAATTCAAAGAGACCATTGAAATGTCCCTAAAATTATCGTTGGAACTTGTGTGAATATAAATTGGTACATTTTTCTTTTGTCAGATTTAATTTTAGTAAAGTTAATAGTTGTTTTTAGTAGCTTTTCAGAGCCTAGCATCTTACGAGCTAAATTATGCAAATTACCTGTTTTGTTTACTTGCTCATTTCTTTACGGCTTCAAGAGCCGATCACAGATAAAATAGTATAAAGGCTGTTCTCACAAAACCCACATCGTAATCAAGGTAGTTTTTTAAAGCTAAAGGGGCTAAAGCTCTGAATTTTAAAATTCTGAAAACCGAATTCAGGTTTCAGCGCTTGATACGCGATCAAAATATCACTACTGAAGAATGAAACGGTGAACTTGCATTGAAACCTTTAGTCTAGTGAAAGTCACAACTACCAGAATTATTCATTTAAAATTCAAGATTTCCTTAGGTTTTGCATTTAGTAAACCCTATCCTATGTAATTCCTTAAACTGCTAGGGTGTTTTGTTAAGTTTTCGCTCTTCTTTCTCTTCTTCTCGATCTCCTTTGACTTCGACAGCGACTAATTAATATGATGTACAACAAGTAAACTTTTCGCTGGCAGCGGCCTGCAAAAACGGCTTTACCTCAGCTGGAAGAAGAATAAGAAAAAAATCCGACATCATATTAAAGATAGAGCAATTTGTCCACTCTGTCGTGAAATATAACCTTTCCTTCGTGGACTTGTTTCAAACTGCTCATTAACATATCCCAACGTCCACCCCCAGGGGATGGGTTTGATACTTTGACGAAAATGGCGAAGTGCGGGATAGGAGTTTTACTTTCTACCGAATGCGGCTCAAGCGTTCACAATGAAAAAGAAACCGTCGATATGCTAACCATAAGTCAATGCCAACGTAATATATCCGGCCATCTGAAAATGGTGAAACTAAAAGACAAAGACATTGGGTCAGAAGGAGATCTCATTTGTTACAGAGCAGGTAAATATAAATTCGCCATTCAATGAATATGTAGTGCATTGAATGAATCTTAACCAGTGATTATGCATTACAAACAGGGATCTTCGATGCATTGGCTAATCAAAACATGATTGTATGCCCCAAACATCGCGATTCTCTTGGAATTTACTGGCGAGGTCGTCTTGTTAACTGCCAGATTCCACAGTCTTCAGCTGCGCACTCTATAAAGGGAGCTAAGGGAGACAGAAGTGTAAACAAGGCTGCTTCTTTATTTATTTGGAACGAAACTTCAGTCCTAGTTCCAGTTGGATCAGGTACCTAATGCATATATAAATTTTATATTTCATCAATTGGCATCTTTATAACCTTTTATTTCAGTAGAGAAAACATAAATATGAAAATAATGAAAAACGTTGAGTTGTACATATCATACAAACATATAAAATTTATCCCTCATTAAAGTTCATGATGATTATAATAAAGCTTTTTGTTTATTATTCAGCAATTTGTAGACGATGTCGAGAAAAATTTGCGGCACAAATAAAGGTGTTACAGGAACAGGTTAGTATGCGATATTTAACCGTAAACAAACTAAAAATTTCCAGAGGTAGTTACAGAAAAAAAAAAATTATTAGAGCAAATAATTCATCATTGCAGCCCCGCATTCCTCCAAATCCCCGTCCCTCTTTTTCCGCAGGCGTCTAACTTGTTTAAGTATCACCTTTAAAAAAATTACGAAAGTTAATGGTTAGTTTGCTTTTCCTGCTCAAGGTTACAGATTGTGGGCCAACGTTGTTTTAGAATTATTTGTCCTAGCTAAGGGAAGTACGTTTTCGTATTGGGTTGGGGAGGGGGGGGGGGGGAGGGCTAGTGATTCACAGAAAACTATTTAAAAAATGGTTTCCCTCCCCCTTAGATTCAGTAAGACCCTCGAGCGTCGAGCGTCCCCTAACTTTCGTCAAAATAAAATGGTTTGACCCTCGACAAAAGTTCAAATTTGTACTGATGACCCTCCCCTTTGAAGCCCCGTGAAGATTAACCGTGTCAAATGTACTTGAATTTTCTTCTTATACTATATATTAAATTGATGTTCTGTACAGGAAATACCATTGGATAAGTCTAGATCTTATTGTCTCGATTGTGATGAGGACATGGATTGCCTAGATCAAGAGATAGAAAACCATGAGGACATAGATTGCCTAGTTCAAGAGATAGAAAACCTTGAAATAGGAGGGGGTCCCAGTAATCTATCAGTTTACCAGCCATCCTCACCGGAGACATTTTCTACGGAAGAAAGCAGTGGCAAGTCTGATGAAATTGACGAGAAAAATGAAAAGCTATCATCACTGGACACCTTTCTCCAGCATTCAAACCTTGATCCACTGGGTAGTGTTCTTACTCGTTCCTGGGATACTATAACTAAGAAGACACAATCGTATTATACAAAGAAGACCAGTAACATCATCGCAGAAATTCTCCGCACCATGGCTCCAGAATCTGCTGCACCCTTATGGAATGCAATTAAAAGTAGTGATGATGTCATCAAACAACTCGATGATTCCAAACTTGGTGACGACTTTTTATTGGCATTATCTGAATCATACAAACAAGCATCCAAGTCTGATACAAGACGCCAGTTACTTAGTCTTGTAGCAAACAAAATCAGTTACGTAGAGCTTTTAAGATACATCCCAGATCTAACCCGGTATCAGTTTACAGCAGCTAGAAGATACAGCCTAGAGGTGGGTGCAGGTCTCCCAGTGAATCAACCAAAACAACTGAGAACAAAAGTTGATATTACCAAAGTAGAACACTTTGTTGATTTCATCACCGCCTCCAATATAGTTCAGGACTTACCATTTGGTAGAAAGACTCTCAAGTTATCGAACAATGTTGAAATAGAAATTCCTCATGTAATACGAACATTAATGCCATCCAGACTTATTGCACAATACAATGAATACTGCAAGGAGAACTCTTATGAACCCCTTTCAAGGTCCACCCTCTTTGAGATACTTTCAGAGTCTTGTGTTGCAACGGTGAGGAAAAGTCTTCAGGGGTTAGACAACTATGCGGCCGAAGGTGGCCGGGCTTTTGATGACCTTAGCACTTTGTTGGACACCTTGTTGATGTATGGTGCGTCTGAGTCAACTATCCGGGAAATCAAAGAACAACTCAAACTCCTCAAACAATATCTCAAGGGAGATTACAAGGTAATAATAGTCAGTGAAAATACACAAAATAAGGAATCTTGTAATGCGTAATTTTTCAATGATTAATCAAACTCAAACCATTTTTTTGTTAAATAAGGTTCATTCATCATTGATTAGTGAGGTTGGCGACCACTGTAGAGTATTTGCTCTTAGTGACCCTAAGGAAAAAGCATTCCAACGTCAATGTGCGCACTCACACAACCAATTCTGTGATCGATGCGAAATCTTGAAACAAGTAAGTATCAAATAAACAGCATAATTATAAGTTGTAAAACTTGTCACGAGCATCTATACACAGTGAAAAATTCTCCGAATTATAAAATACAAAAATGAGAAAACACAGTATTCTTACAACACCTGTACTTTGATCTTGATTTTTTTCGATTTTTACATATTCAATTTTGTTTTGTTTTCTTGTTGTTTTCCGTTGACCTTCCAAAAACGGGTTTTGAGGGCCCCCTAAGGCAAAAGGCTGGCTACGCCCCTGATTACTTCTATTTATCTAAAACGAACTATCTGGGCTCTTCATCATCTGGATTTCCTTAACAACATATTAATTCCTGTGTCCTCCTTTTGAACTAAAACACTTTTCTTCTTCACAGTTATTAGACATGGTTGTTACGCAAATAAATTCAACGAACCTGCCCCCAGATGTTCGAGATGACGCATTGTTTACTGCATACACTGCACGTGACGCCATCTCTTCCTGGAAATCACATCAGCTGCGAATGGTCCACCAAGATATTGCCAGGACAGACATATTGGAGACCCTCGAGAATAACTCAGTACTGATAGTTCAGGACTATGCTATGAAGTTTATTCCTACACAGTACAGAGAAACGCAAAAGGAGTTCTTTGGCAAAAGAGGAATATCTTGGCATGTAACCGTTTGCCAGACAAAGGTTAATGGCAAGCTTCAGGCCCAGACCTTTGTGCACATAGTAAAGTCTGGATTACAGGAAAGCGAGACAGTTGTTCCCATCATGGAACATATTATGCAGACATTAAAGAAAGAGCATCCAGAAATACAAAATGTGTATTACCGGCAGGACAACGCCGGATGCTACCATTCAGCCACCACAATCTTGGCATGTAAGGTTCTTCGTGAAAGATCTGGATTAAATTTGTGCCAGCTAGATTTCTGCGATCCTCAGGGGGGCAAGGGCCCGTGTGACAGGAAGGCTGCTCAGATAAAATGTCACATCAAGGCTTATATCAACCAGGGTAACTCCGTTACTACACCTGAAGAAATGAAGACTGCCATTCAGTCAAATGGTGGGATACCCGGTGTCCGCGTTGCATGTGTACCGGGAGCTACAAGAGCAGATACAATAAAAGCCAAATGGGATGGTATAAGTGCATATTACAACTTCAAATTTACAAAGGACGGTGTGAGGGCATTCAAGGCATACAATATTGGAGAAGGAAAGTTTTCGCCATGGTCAAAGTTTAAGAGTAAGTTGTATTTTACTAGCAAACCAGGGCCGTAGCAAGGGGAGGGGCTGGAAGGGCTTGAGCCCCCTCCCCCCAGTTCTCCCAAGAAAAGTAAAGCAACTATGGAATTAATTTGGTATATTTTTCGTGATTACGTGTAG
The DNA here is from genome assembly GCA_964019055.1 of Anthopleura xanthogrammica. NCBI lineage: Eukaryota > Metazoa > Cnidaria > Anthozoa > Actiniaria > Actiniidae > Anthopleura > Anthopleura xanthogrammica. Next base: position 16,045,218 of record OZ025212.1, read on the forward strand.
CGAAGTGACTTTGTGCCCACCCCCCCTCTCCCAGTTTTTCAAGGCTTGCTACAACCCTGCAAACAAACTAGTAATTTTAAGGGAGATGAGACGGTTTTTGTATGTTTTTTGCTCATCATAATAATCTATATCAGTATGATTTCCGTTCACAGACAATATTGACAATGCAATGAAATGGATATCGTGTGAAGTTACCGAAGGAGATTTTATCCCAGTACGACATAGGAAACGCCCTCTCCCAAAGTCTCTCTCTGCTCCTGCTGAGGACAAATCCAGTGAAAGTGAAGATAACGTAACAAGCGACGAAGAAAATGAGGTAACAGATTCACCTCAAAAGCCCCCCTTATTTGTTTGTCCAGAGGATGGCTGCATTAAGAAATATCTGACGCACGGCAGATTAGAGCAACATATAATGTATGGAAAGCATAAGTTGAAGCTTGAAAGAATGACTTTGTTGGACAGGGCAAAGATAAGCTATGCTGAACGTCTGGAAGCAGGCTCCCAAACAATTATCAGTGTTTCAACAAAACCAACGCAACAGCCAAGCAGAAAGGAAAAAAACCTCAGAAACCTTCAAAAGGATGGGCTCTTCGCGAAAGCGAAAAGAAGTACAAAAGATTCAGCGACAAGCAAAAGAAATATATGGAAAAAAAGTTCATCGAGGAAGAAAAAACAGGAATAAAATCTTCTGGAGAGGATGTATCAAAAGAGATGAGGTTCATAAGAGATGAAAATGGCAAGCGAATATTTAGCTTCGACGAGTTTCTTCGCCCACAACAAATTACCTCGTTTTTTTCTCGCATGGCTGCTAAAAGAAAGAAAATATCCGAACCTGACCTTGAAGCTGAGACCAACCAAAATGACCGAGAAAAACTGTGCAGCGATGTACTCCAGGCATTGAACCGAAGACCCCTAAAACATCCAGTTATTTTCTCAAGGCAGAATCTGTGCGCAATGAAAGAAAAAGAATTCCATGAATTGAAGATGACGCAGCTCAGGGCCATGGCAAATCACTTTGACGTAAAAGTAAAAGGAAAGAAAAAAATAGACGTAGTCACTTCCATCGTCAACTTTCTTGAGAGATGTCAGTGTAAAACCGGATGAATAGAAATGTCATGGTAAATTGTAATGCTAATTAGAAACCCAACAATAATTTTCCAAGCATTTCTTTTATATTACGCATTTCATTCCACGTACGCGTCCACAAGCTGCAGAGGGCAGGGTCATCAGTACAAATTTTAACTTTTGTCGAGGCCAGTGAGGCTCAACTTAAAAAGAGGGTCTTACTGAATCTAAGGGGGAGGGAAACCATTTTTTAAATAGTTTTCTGTGAATCACTAGCCCTCCCCCCCCCCTCCCCAACCCAATACGAAAACGTACTTCCCTTAGCTAGGACAAATAATTCTAAAACAACGTTGGCCCACAATCTGTAACCTTGAGCAGGAAAAGCAAACTAACCATTAACTTTCGTAATTTTTTTAAAGGTGATACTTAAACAAGTTAGACGCCTGCGGAAAAAGAGGGACGGGGATTTGGAGGAATGCGGGGCTGCAATGATGAATTATTTGCTCTAATAATTTTTTTTTTTCTGTAACTACCTCTGGAAATTTTTAGTTTGTTTACGGTTAAATATCGCATACTAACCTGTTCCTGTAACACCTTTATTTGTGCCGCAAATTTTTCTCGACATCGTCTACAAATTGCTGAATAATAAATAAAAAGCTTTATTATAATCATCATGAACTTTAATGAGGGATAAATTTTATATGTTTGTATGATATGTACAACTCAACGTTTTTCATTATTTTCATATTTATGTTTTCTCTACTGAAATAAAAGGTTATAAAGATGCCAATTGATGAAATATAAAATTTATATATGCATTAGGTACCTGATCCAACTGGAACTAGGACTGAAGTTTCGTTCCAAATAAATAAAGAAGCAGCCTTGTTTACACTTCTGTCTCCCTTAGCTCCCTTTATAGAGTGCGCAGCTGAAGACTGTGGAATCTGGCAGTTAACAAGACGACCTCGCCAGTAAATTCCAAGAGAATCGCGATGTTTGGGGCATACAATCATGTTTTGATTAGCCAATGCATCGAAGATCCCTGTTTGTAATGCATAATCACTGGTTAAGATTCATTCAATGCACTACATATTCATTGAATGGCGAATTTATATTTACCTGCTCTGTAACAAATGAGATCTCCTTCTGACCCAATGTCTTTGTCTTTTAGTTTCACCATTTTCAGATGGCCGGATATATTACGTTGGCATTGACTTATGGTTAGCATATCGACGGTTTCTTTTTCATTGTGAACGCTTGAGCCGCATTCGGTAGAAAGTAAAACTCCTATCCCGCACTTCGCCATTTTCGTCAAAGTATCAAACCCATCCCCTGGGGGTGGACGTTGGGATATGTTAATGAGCAGTTTGAAACAAGTCCACGAAGGAAAGGTTATATTTCACGACAGAGTGGACAAATTGCTCTATCTTTAATATGATGTCGGATTTTTTTCTTATTCTTCTTCCAGCTGAGGTAAAGCCGTTTTTGCAGGCCGCTGCCAGCGAAAAGTTTACTTGTTGTACATCATATTAATTAGTCGCTGTCGAAGTCAAAGGAGATCGAGAAGAAGAGAAAGAAGAGCGAAAACTTAACAAAACACCCTAGCAGTTTAAGGAATTACATAGGATAGGGTTTACTAAATGCAAAACCTAAGGAAATCTTGAATTTTAAATGAATAATTCTGGTAGTTGTGACTTTCACTAGACTAAAGGTTTCAATGCAAGTTCACCGTTTCATTCTTCAGTAGTGATATTTTGATCGCGTATCAAGCGCTGAAACCTGAATTCGGTTTTCAGAATTTTAAAATTCAGAGCTTTAGCCCCTTTAGCTTTAAAAAACTACCTTGATTACGATGTGGGTTTTGTGAGAACAGCCTTTATACTATTTTATCTGTGATCGGCTCTTGAAGCCGTAAAGAAATGAGCAAGTAAACAAAACAGGTAATTTGCATAATTTAGCTCGTAAGATGCTAGGCTCTGAAAAGCTACTAAAAACAACTATTAACTTTACTAAAATTAAATCTGACAAAAGAAAAATGTACCAATTTATATTCACACAAGTTCCAACGATAATTTTAGGGACATTTCAATGGTCTCTTTGAATTATACAATTTTTTTACTATTTCTTACGTGGATGTATTCAGAGCACGATCGACCCGTCAAAACGTGAAAGTTGGTTAGTAAGAAAGAAGTTCCCTCGCAACACAAAGCAAGTGCCCGCGGACTTTTAATCGGAAAAAGCTAGTAGAATAAATGGTCTTTCTGGGGAAATGAGTGGTTTTATTTTTTTCAGGCTACTACCTTGGTTTTGACCAGTTTGAACTTCGCCTATTTTACACTCCCAAAAGAGAGGCGAAAGTATGCCGTATTCAAGGACGATTATCTCCCAATAAATTTAGTCAAAATTAAAAAAAATAAAGTTCAGCTAACAGTTCTAAAGTACAAAAGTATTTGTACAAACTTTGGTTACAAATGATCTTTTGCTTTTTCTATGAGCGAATTTTGAAAATCACTAGTTTCACGCTCTCGCGTCCCCTCAAATAGCGAAATTTGTTATTCGCTTCTAAAAAATCGAAAAATGTTTTTTTTGGAAAACCAATTGCACCATTGTACTGGGCATATAATAGGCTTTCTTCAGGCAAAGTTTGAGGATAGGCGATTTTTGAGCCATTTCCAACTTTGCTCGATCCTTACACGGACTGCCTCTTAACCCCTATACAGAACTAGGACAAAAAGCAGCATTACATTTTCTAACCAATCAAAGTCCATTGTGAATTTTTATTGCCAGCCATGTGTCCCGGGGGGGGACTCCCTTATAAAAGGGGGCGGGGGTCCTCGTCATCCCTTTTAGGGTTTGAAATCAGTGTTTTGGTCCCGCTTAGGGTGATAACGACGAGAATGCCCACTAGCTGAGTTTTGTGGTCCCACTTAGGGTATAAGATCAGCAACAATGCTTCTTTTCAAAGATTGGTTTTTATTTTAATCCCATTTTTGGATTGTGTCACTTATTGATTGGTCCCTCTTAGGGGTGAAATTTCATCACTGCCACGCCCATCATCTCAAAATACAGGTCCCTTTTAGGGGTCATTTTCGAAATTTCCGACAAGGACCCCCGCCCCCTTTTATAAGGGAGTCCCCCCCCCCCCGGGCCATGTGTTCAAGCACTTTTTTCTAACTTAAAACCAGTTCATTCTAAGTCTCAGAAAAGTCCAAATTTCTGTATCTGAGTAACATTTCATCTGTGATTTATCTAAAAACCACATGAGAAAATCATTATTTTCAAAAGAAAGAGTCAGGGCCACAGGTTTTGATTAACAATGCTTTGTGCTATGAGTTTGCTCAGCTGGTAGTTGTGGTCCTGGTCCCCCCTTGAATCAATAATTTAAATTAATTCTTGATAGCAAATCAACATTAATCGTATCATTGGTATTCAAAAGGGTAACCACAATTTCCTTTCTCCTTTTTTAAGAACCAATCAAGATCAACTAGGTAGTACTTTCAGATATTATGAGGGGCATGGGTGTGACTGCTACCAGTACTAATTAGCTGAAATCAAATTCAATCAGTGGTAGTGTGTGTTAAAATACAAAAGAAGTAATGAAAGAACTTTTCTGTGGTTCTTTTTTCCCAAAGAATTTCAAATGCCCTTGAAAGTGGATTTTAGATTTCAGGAGTGTTCAACCCCTGGAAGTATAACCACAAACTGTACTGGAACACTTCCTGAGGGTCTAAGTTTGGTTGTAACAAGATCCTTGGTTCATTCTATAAAGGCATATGAAAAGGATAGCCTTGTTGAATACTTTAATGAATAATATGTACACTCTTGATTGCACAACCAAAAAAAATAAAACATCAAAATTACTAACATTTTAAATCAACTGAAGCATCAATTCTTGAACTAAAGCTAAAATTTATCTAAAAAATCCAGAAACAGTACAGCAGGATCCTTTTTACATTCATCTTGCAAAGGCAGTATTTTAGCACACACCACAGGGTGACCACAGGGCTGTAGCCAGGATCCTCATCACCCATCTTGTATCAAAGAAAGCCATTGTCATACTGTGAAAACCTAAACGTGTAAGTAGTCACATAATATATTCATGCGACTTAACAAGGTTCTGAAAATGGGTTTTGCCCTCCCCCCAAGGCAAAATCCTGGCTACAACCCTGCACCATCCATAAAATGAAAACAAAATCATAGTTTGGAAGTTTATTGTGGTTGTTTTGGCACATACTTTCTGTACACGTAACTTATACAATTCATCTTAAGAAAAAAGTGGAATACATTTCAGAAGCAGTAATCAATGTTCTGATGTGTATTCTCTGTTAGTGACCAGCTAGCTAGCAGTCCATGAGAGGACAAACACACACTGGACCATGAGAGCCTCTTAAATTACTATCATTAATGGGGCTGGCAATTCTTTATTATTGACTATGTTTCAAGTGTGTTTGTCTTCTTTGCCCCCTTCAGAGGCACCACAAAGACTTTCTCGTACTGAAAAATTAAAAAGGTGAGAATTAACAACTCTCCTAAAGCCAAATTGCTGTTGAGTACATAATCAAATTACAGTGATGATCATTAGATAGATACACTATGAAGTAAATTTCAACTTTTAATGTTTTTGGTTCCCCCACTGGATGCTGATGTTGGAGTCGACTTATTTTTATCAGAAGGGGTGGACGAGGGGTTTCCTGTAGAGCTGTTTACAGGTTTAAGCGAGCCTGTTGGTGGAAGGCCTAACTTTTTTCTTCTCTCCAACTCAAGTTTATCCAATTGTTTCCAGAGTTCTTCCCTCTCTTTTTCTTTCTTCTTTTCCCTTTAAAGATCAAAGTAGAGCATCTGTTAAAAGGCATCTTGATACAATTCAGCAAATAAGAAAAAAGATCACATTACAGATAACATGATATTATATATTTGACTTACTTTTGTCTATCTGCTTTGTATGAAGATGTCAGCTCATCAAACAATTTCCCATTCATCTCCATAAATGTTTTAAGGACATTGTACACTAAAGCAACAATGGTCCTAAGGAATAAAAATTGGTTACAAATGAAATTAAAGATCCACGCATCCATTGTACTTTATTGTTTGCAATTATACTGACACCACAACATAATATACTTACTGATTCCAATGATCCTTTGAAATACGATATAAGCTGGAGAACATTATAGGAAGAATAGAATTGGAGTTTTCTTCGATTAAGCTCATTATGTACTCATTGTTCCAAAAGTACAGTGCACGTTCAGCAACCTGAAAATAACAAGGTTTAAAGTTCAATTACCAATCCAAGTCTTCAACTCCACCCTATTGTCCAAATACTACACTCATACCCATCCCCCATGGATCTGAGGAATCGATCCCATTCAAGCCCTCTACCCTATTGTCCAAATACTACACTCATACCCATCCCCCATGGATCTGAGGAATCGATCCCATTCAAGCCCTCTACCCTATTGTCCAAATACTACACTCATACCCATCCCCCATGGATCTGAGGAATCGATCCCATTCAAGCCCTCTACCCTATTGTCCAAATACTACACTCATACCCATCCCCCATGGATCTGAGGAATCGATCCCATTCAAGCCCTCTACCCTATTGTCCAAATACTACACTCATACCCATCCCCCATGGATCTGAAGAATTGACCTCATTCAAGCCCTCTACCCTATTGTCCAAATACTACACTCATACCCATCCCCCATGGATCTGAGGAATCGATCCCATTCAAGCCCTCTACCCTATTGTCCAAATACTACACTCATACCCATTCCCCATGGATCTGAAGAATTGACCTCATTCAAGGCCTCTAAGACAATAAAATATTTCTTGTGTGTTATGTATCGACCCTAAATGTGTAATTAACAAATTATTACATGTTAAGAGCCTGATATTGTTTTTATTCACTCCTTTCCCGTATCATATCACTCATATCACTCCCTTGCGGTCTCGCTAGTTGGCGATTAGATACGGGAAACTCTCGTGATCATCTCTTTTTATCAACATAACATATTGAAAAGAGAAGAGAAGAGAACTAGCCTGGAAGTGTGGACTAGAGACACATCTTGATATTTGTTTGAAAAGTGGTTCTTCGATTTTTTGAAACTGTTGCGGGTCTATAACATCCAGGATTTCTTCTATTTCTCCTAAAAACATGACCTACAAGACAATAAATCAAGGGTAAGTGGCAGTAACAAACTATAACAATAAGGTGAACAATGGAAGAACACCATGCATCTTCAGGGACAGATCCAGGATTTTTTTTAGCAGGGTGTTGAATGATGGCAATGAAAGTGAAAGTAACGCCTAATTCTAGTGAGCCATCAATCTCTAACTGTCAGCCAGCTAACAAAAATTTTCAACCCTCCTCCTGAATCTGCCCATGTTTCTTGTTTTTGCCTCTGTAAGAGAAAATATCTAACATTTGATCTAAGTAGGTCAGAATGTATTGCATCTGTATGTTGGGAGGTAGAAATATGAATGCATGAAATATCCAAATGAAAATCAAATCTTGAGAAGTTATGGACTACATCCAGTATTTTGCTATGAACAAACGTTTTTGCTAATAAACAAGGCATTAACTAGAGTGTAATTGATTTTGAAAACTATTTTAGTATATAGGTCAAAACTATACACTTGACCCCTCTTCTTATCACTCTTTCATTATGAGGGTATTAGAGCTTAAGCTAGATTAGAGTGAGGTAGTCAAGCTAGTGCTTGTGTACATGTGAGGACAGTAAAGGTTTGTGTGGGTGGTCAATGCTCCTACTGCGTCATTCTCTAACCAATGTCAAGTTCATGTTCAGGGTTGGTGGTTTGAGCCTTGTGTGCCCAAAACATGAATCAAGTTTGTTTAATGTGCTGCTCTCTCCTGTGCCATGAGGGTTTTTCTCCGAGTTCTCCAGGTGTTAGTGTGTGTGAGTGGGCCAAATTCGAAACCAGTATACATCACTGAATTTGTAACCCAGTATAAAAAGTAATTTATTCATTTCTATTTAAAGATTAAACTATTGGTGTCTCTCTCATTATGATGATCAATAATGATAGTTTTGATGTGATGATGGCCTTGCTCATAAAAGTGCTATCTTAATGGGGTAACCTGAGTGTGTATAATAAGCTTATCTATAGAACAGACAATCTTACACAAGTCAAGGCTAAATGAAGATAAAATAAAGATTATTGACTAGAACATATCAGGGCAGTGTTCTGTTAATCTCCAGTTGTTCTGCTATTAACTAACTTAGTTGCTCACCTCTTTTTGACTACTTGTCTTGGGCCAAAATTTCAACAAACCTAGAACAACCTGAAAAGAATACCAAGAAAAGTAAGAATTAAATGAAAAATAACCTTAGGGACTTGACAGAAATTTGCAGGAGAGGAAGGGGGGTGGAATTTTGAAATTGATTGTTGAAAATGAGATGACCCTCCCTAGCAATGGGAAAGAAACTTCCTGACCCTTCCCTTAGGCTTGGGCTAAAATATCATGACCCTCCTCCTGTACAGACAATACGTCTGGTCCAGAAACCTTAAATATTTATAAACCTAGTAAATGATATGAGCGTATGTAAAAGTAGCTTTCTTTGATATCAAGCAATATCTGCCCTTACCCAGTGTTACAATGACACTGAGGATTATGCATAGTGACAGTAGTGCAACTGAGCATTACAGCCAATTTATGTCACGCTCAACCAGTAACTCAAATGTTTTGATTGGAGTTTCGGCGGCTTCATTCAAAATTCCAAATCTCTGCGCCAACTACGATCAAAACTCCAGCAGCTCAAATTATTTTTATTTTAAGGATATATATCTTCAGGCTGATACTTAGCAATGTGGTTGGGAAGTGAATTCTTTTGCAAATTATTTCACAATCATTCATGATAGTGGATCAAAAACCTAATTTTTAACTGAATTCTTTTTGGAATACTGGAGCCTTTGATCAGAGATTTGAAGTGTAAATATGAAGTCTTGAAAACTACATTCAAAGTCTTGGATTTATTGGTCACACGTGACGTAAATTAACTGTAACAGTAAAATTCTTCTGAGACATTTTGATTAATACATAAATTCATAGCATGAGATGTTACTGTTATGTTCAAGATTTGCTAGAGACAGCTTTACAGTAATTTTATTTGTAAATAGGTTCGTCTTGCTCTCGAAAACAAGTAAATCCATATTGTCTTTTAGATATGATTGTTCAGGGGATTTTTTGGTAGGGGGGAGTAATAGTAACTTCTGCCGAAGGCACGAGCACCTAGAGGAGTTTGGGAAATTGAGAGCCTTGGAAATGCAGATTCCAGCGTTTTGAGGGGCATCTGCATCAGCATAAATTTGTGACCCTCCCTTTTTCACTGCCGATTTTTTCATGACCCTCCCTTTTTCAGGGGCTCAAAATGTTATGTCCCTACCCCTTTATCCACCCCCACTCCCCCTACTAATTTCTGACAAATCCCTTTTATTGTTGCTATTAGCAATAGTGTACTTTTCTTAATCAAAGATTACTCATATTTTCACAAATTTACAACTACTACCATAGCTTGGATGGATTATTCACATTCAACAAAACTTAGCTCTGATAATCTTCCTTATTAATGAGAATAGAGAAACCAACCCAAAAACAAACTTCAATTTTAATGAACATCCCTGAAAAGTGATCAAAGTCAGGGCACACCTGACTCACAGATTGAACCCTGAAACAACCTCTGGGATGATCAAAGTCAGGGCACAGCTAACTCACAGATTGAACCCTGAAACAACCTCTGGGCTGATTTAAGTCAGGGCACAGCTAACTCACAGATTGAACCCAGGAACAACCTCTGGGTTGATCTAAGTCAGGGCACAGCTAACTCACAGATTGAACCCAGGAACAACCTCTGGGTTGATCTAAGTCAGGGCATGGCTAACTCACAGATTGAACCCAGGAACAACCTCTGGGTTGATCTAAGTCAGGGCACACCTAACTCACAGATTGAACCCTGAAACAACCTCTGGGATGATCAAAGTCAGGGCACAGCTAACTGAGTCACAGATCAAATTGGAATTTAGATTCAAGAAAATGTAATGCATCAAGTTATAGTTGAAAAATTGTTTTAGATAAAGGAAAGTGGATTCCTTCAAAAATCCCAAGACATTTTAACTGATGTCTGTTTGTAGCTTAAGGAAACGTCCATGACATTCATTCCCCCACCCCTTCACCCATAAGGAATTACCCATAAGGAATTAAACCTGGTTTGATCCTGTTAAAATTCACTGAATTATATTGCTGGAGTACTGTTTTAAAAATGAAATTCTTCAATGGATTCCAAAATGGATATTTCTAGCTGTGTAGATTTGGTCATACATATCACTGGGAACTAACCTGTTCTGTAAGTGAAGCATCTTTCTCCAAGAACTGTACAATGCAATATGCAAGCTATCAAAACAAAACAACAGACATGTACAATCAATTAAATGAGCAATTTATTACTTCAACTCAAGTGGTCAAAGGTCAAGAATTCAAGACAATTATTATAACACAAATGTGAGTGTTTTACATTTGTCTTTTAATATCAAGATGCTAAAACAATATCTAGTAACTTGATCTCTTTTGTGAGGGGTGGGGGTGGGACTTGTTAAAACACTATATACAAGTTTGAAGTTTACCTATAACCTATATATTTATGTATTACGGTAAAATTGTATCATTAATTAAGCCAATAACAATAGCCACATACCTGTGCATGATATAAGCCTAAACATTTGACTTTGTGAAGAGGAATAAGGACTTTTTGTAAGAACATCTTGTGCTCAGCTTTTAGCGGAAGGGCAAAACCATTTATTATGCTGTGCAACAATAAAAACAACAAAATCAGTTAGTTTATATATATAATACAAGAAATGGTTATTATACTGTTTGGTCTGTAATCTTAAGTTTGAAAAATCAAATGAATAAACAATGAATCATATGAATGAAAGAAATATTTAAAGAATTCATAATTCAAAACAAAGCAAAAACCTTCAGTAATCTACCAAAATATTTGAATCTTAAAATTCAGTTTTGACAACTTAATAATTCAAGGTAACAATTACCACCTACATGAGTGGAAAATTTGAGGTAGGTATTAAAAATTTTGCATGATAAAAATATCATAAGGATAAAAGTCTTCAAATATGTGAACTTGCCTATATCCCAGGGCTTTAAATTCAGTCTATAATTTCACATTTAATAAAGGCTATGGTAATGTTATCATTATCTAAAATGTTCTAAAATATATTCTACCATGAAATGCTATTTCAATACAAGTTGATTATAAAATATTCAAAGTGCAAAGTACAAATAAAATTATGGAATATAAATGAAAAGTAAACACAATTTTACCTTCCTAGGATTTCTAGCAACTCTCCCACTCCATTGAAGTGCTCTGTTTCAAAAATGAATCTAAAGATAATGATTGAGATACAAGTGCCACTTAGAACTGTCAAATCAACCATAACAAATATGAATATTGAAGAAATAATGAAAGGACATGTCAGGAAACCATACTTACTTGAGGAAAATGTGATTAATTTGTTTTCTAATGTATGCTCTAAGTCCCAGAAACTTTCCATATATTCTATGGAGAACTGTCTTGAGGAAATCTCTCTCCCGAGGGTCTTCACTATCAAACAGTTCAAGAAGCTGAAACAAGTAGAAGAACTTTGGGTTTTAATGCAAATTTGCTTGGTTGGAAATATAGAACACATTTCAAATTTATTCTGGAATCAAAGGTAGCATAGCATGAGCACTTTCTTTTTATCAACACGACCAGAGTTCAATTCCTGGACTCAGTGTCATTTGTGAGTAGAGTTGCTTGTTGGTTCTCTCCTATTCTTTGAGGGTTTTCCTCCCTCTGCAAAAAACTCTTCTAAATTCCAATTGGAGTTCATTGGAAGAAGGGCCACTCCGTGGGAACACTGTTAAATCCCATTGTTATCATTATTTACAAGATAATTAATACCAAAAACATTGTAAAGGCTTTGCACCATCACATGATGGCAGCCATGACAAGAGGCAAGAACAATTGAGTCTGGTCTTATCTGATTTACATGAGAAAGAATTCAATTTCCCAGGAGAAAAAGACACTATTGTTGTGCCTGGTGCCATGGCTGCCAACATCTGATGGTGCAAAGCCTCTATAGACATGGATTTTTTTATACCAGAACGTTTTTTATGACTTTACCAATCCAAGAAAGAAAGGAGAAAATAAGAAAAACCTGGAGAAAAACCCCAACTCATAGGGGAGAATCAATCAGCAACTATGCAAACGTGCAACAGACCTGAAGATTGAACCAATGGCCATGGCAGTAAGAGCTGGGTGTTACACAGCAGTACAACATAGTCTTCTTTTCACATTCTAAAGCTTTATACTCCAGGGCTTGAAATAACAGCCGGTCATCGGACAATGTCCAGCTGGAATTGGAGTTTGTCTGGTCAAATCTTTGCCTTGCCCATCAGAAAAGAGGTATGACTGAGCTAAAACTAATTTGGCCAGTCATCATGACCAACAACTGACCGGCTATTATTTCAAGCCCTGACGCTCTATATAATGCAGAAGGCTACCATGCAGATATATGGAAATATAAATAAGTATGCTGAGGGGAGACTTTAACCAATCATATTACCTGCAGTACAAACTTTTGATCAATAAACTTCTTAGCGATGCTGGGCTGGAACTCTGGCGATTCAAGGAACCTCAAAAAGAACTCATAAACCAACTGAAAAAAAGATGATATTTGGAAATTATGCTACATATTCACCTGTGTTGTGCACTATACACTTGTTATCAGACTATACCTGCAGATGAGGCCATGATGCTTCTAATGTAGGATCATCTTCCTCTGGATCAAAATCTGGATTGTCTGAAGGAGGTAGGGTGCGGAAGATATTAGATGCCACCTGATGATACAGATTGAATTATAGTTAGCATTATAACCTATGAACATTACCATTGGTCTGGATTGAGATTGTTTGTCACATTTGCATGGCAAACATTGTTATAATGCAGTGATATATTCACCATTGAATGCTCAAAGTGGTCAATTTTTCTTGTAAATCACTCTATATGAATGTAGATGATGAGTTTGGAATACAGGCTCATATAAAAATCAACCAAATGTATGAACTGGATTTTTTTTCAATTTAAAAAGGTGAAAAATACAGATTTAATATGATTAGCTTGAATCACACATATGAACAGATAAATTGATTTATTTATTTGAAATTTTGACGATAAACATTTTGTACAATTTATTAGATCTTTTTTTGGATTTGAATTAAAGTTTATTCTACTAATTGTGTTATCACTAGTCCTGACAGGCCATGGTGTTTATTACAGCTACGTTACTTTCCCTTAAATGCTGTTCTTGATAAACTCCCACAACAGGATAACTTTAATACTCCATTTACAGGTTTGTTTGCCCTTCTTTAGACAAAATCTCAACACCACTATTAAACAATGCAATATCCAGCTGAGTTTAATAGCATAGTATTAATTATATTTCTCAATTAAACAAAAGCAACACAAAATGATTATAAAATGATGTGCTCAACCATGAAATAGGAAGTTTACATGCAATATCGATGGCAATTGAGCACTACAGAAAGTTCTAAAACCAATTAATTAAAACTTTAATATCAGTTTAGTGTGGTAAACTCTCATTTGAGCATTGCTTATACCACTATAAAACATTAAAACAAATTAAACCACAGGTAGCAACTGTTAGAGATCAAGAGAATCTAACCTAGAAAATTTCTAATACTAATGTGCCCTCAAGTAAAGCAAACATGACATTCATTCAAGTTTTATTACATGTCACGTAGGTAACTCTTTTCTTTATATGGAATGAAAAATGTCTAAGCATGTGGAAATTTTCTTGTTTTTATTTGTATTTCTAGATATTAACCTTAGCACAGTGACTCAAGGGAGGAGGATCAGGTATATATGATTCATTAGACCACAAGATTGAACAACAACTGCACAAACAACACTAAGCCATATATATTACACAAATATTTGGTCACACTTAATAAAAGACGACACCACATCTCAAGTGTAAAGCTTTTTATGTCCTTTAAAATGATAAATGGACAGAAAAGAACTATTATTGAAACACAAGAACTCATCTTGTTCTAAATCATTTTGGTATCTTCAAAGGTCTCGTCAACAATCTCCAAAAAGTATTATTTTCCAGGTATTTGATTTAGAATAGTAAATGTTGAAGGTATACTGCACAAATAAAAGTTTAGTTTTAAAAATTAAACAATTCATTTTGTTATGAAGTAATCTAAGATGATCAAAAAGACTGGCCTCAGGGAATCAATTCGAACTCTTTCAGATGGTTTCTCTCAGACATTCATATACAACAACTGAAATCATATAGCATCCCTGGGATCAATAGTTTGGCAACTGATTACTTTAGATTATCTGCAGCAGGTAAGTTTTGTCAACATCTGTAGATGTAATAATAGTGAGGTACCTAGAATGAAGCAGTGATTACTAAATGTAGAAACAGCAAAATCAACATCAAGGACAATGTATCTAATAACAAAATTACAGTACAACACTGACTGAAGAATATCTCATGTGAGACAATGAGGGATAAAATCCTAGTCACCTGTAGTTAATTAATTCTTTTGACTCAAACTACTCTCAACTTGATTACTATTCATGGAGGTGAGTAAAAACAGTTAGGAGAAATCAAATTGATCATCTTCCTTAGCTGTTGATTACAGTTCTTACTCTTGCACTCTCTGTTCACTGTTTCACTTCTACCTTTGAGTATCCATGCTTTATAAACACATGCTACACTTGCAAGGGAAAAATCCACACAAACTTTGCATATATTATCATGTAGTAAGCATTTCCTATTATCTTGTTGTCACATGTACTCTAACTGATCTAATGACATGATAGAAAACCATGACAGGAAGAATTCTGATACAAAAGTGTGGCAAAACTAGAATGAAAGTTGCATTAGGCAAAATGAGAACACTAATAGAGGGTTTCTTTATTAATAACTCGCTAGTGACAGCAAGTAAAATGTCAGAATAAAGACAGATATAAAGTACACTTCCAAGTACATAGAGGAGAGAGGCTTACTTCGATAAAGAACTACCAAACTGTTAATCAAATTAGCGACAGAAAAAACCAACAACTCAAGTTATTTCAGTAAACAACGAAAAACACTTTTCCTTTGAAGAATTTCGAAGCGTTTGCTTACTTCCGTTCAAATGACTTTAGTATCGGTGCGATAATAATGTATGATTATACTCTTTGGATTTTTGAAAATCCAGTAAAGAAGAAAGGACGTAAAATATGTTTGAACCTTTTGTGGCGGGTTAAAACACGTTGGCTCACAACACAAACATTTCGACCACTAGTTTATTTACCCAAAGAGCGTATCAAAATGTAGACTCTACTGATCTATGTTTCCGTCATATCATTTTATATTTTCCTCTAAAAAAAACTTTACATTATCAACAACAATGATCCGGGAAAGCTTAAATGACAAAGACTCTATGATCGCCTTTCTGCAGAAGGAGAATTAAACAAGCTGAGAAATAAAATGCTTGGCTGTCATCGGCAGCTATGTGCATTCTTTACGAATTATAATCGAGTAACAAACGCTACTCAGAATTTCATATTTACCACAGACTTTAGAGATCGATATAGCAGAGATGAAATCCAAGTCCCTTTTGATAAGAAAATTTAGGTTCATTTGACATCATCACTGATATTTCGATGGCAATAATTTGCTCTAACCCAGAGACAAATTATATTACTATTCTCCTGTACAATCTTCCCCACTAAAGTTCACAACTCCACCTTGAACTCACCATTTTGACGACTTCGGGATAGATAGCCTCTGTCAAAATCCCTCTTCCAGACGTGATATAGTCTACTAGTTCATTTAGAGTAGCTCTTTTTATTTCTTTACCCTTCAGTTCAGCGACGGGATCCATAAAATCGAAACCTATGGAACATTGCTGTAGTTTCTTCATGAACAACTCCTGTTGCTCGGCGGGCGGCGAATCTAGTTGTAAACAAGATTGGTCGATTTTAACCCAAGAAAACTGAGCAAAAACCATCTTAAATTATAAAATAAGGACTACACAAGCATGAACAAACATTCTTTTTCATGGAGAATAGGTTACCTTTGAGTAAACTAAGTTGCTGAATTTCTACATTAACTTTAGCCCGAAACCTTGACGATCCTTGCTTCTTTTGAGGTGCCTTCGGCTGTTTGCGGACAGATTTTCGATGAAACGGGTCTGGATTTGGGGGAGAAGTGCCACTAGCAGCAGCAGCAGGATGACCTACTCCTGCCCTCCTGGCCTACAATAAGGAGCAGATAGAGGCAAGAAAACTAGATTTAGAAGGATAGTGATGTTTGCAGAGACACAAGGGTCTTACCATAACGACAACAGTACAACCACCTCAAACTCTCATAGCACTCACTTCCATAGCTTCCATTTCCATTCTAAGAGTTGGAAAAAGCTGTGCGATTCCCTGATGGTAGAAGGGAAATCGCTGGTCCGTTTGGCCGTATGGCTACGTTTTGGTTTGTTCAGATAGGACTATATTTTTCCAATCTTTAGTCAAAAGAACTGAACTTCCTCCAAAAGCTTGTTGAGCGATGGCCGTACAATAAACAAACCGCTTCTGATTGGTCAACTCATTGCCGCCATCTTGAAAGTCCCGGATGAAAGTCTTTTCTATTGACGTCAGAACACCAGTCGGCTAACTCAAAGACCACATGGCATGACGGGAAAGCCTTGTTACCTAAGCTCACTTGTACTTGGAGCTTGGCAGGCACTGACATTTTTGCTGCAGAACATTTATTTGGAATTCGGGGTCATTTTGCCATATCCATAATTATAATCTGTTGTCTTTGAGCGAACGCGCATCCAATCACAAGGAAGTGCGTAGGGGCCGATGACACTGATGGGAAATTTTGTTTTTCGGGAATAGTAGCGGGATAGTAGTAATAGTCCAGCAGCAATTGTAACTAACCTTCCCAATATACATGATAAACGTAATTAAAATATAGTAATAGAGTGAGTAATGTGGTTGTCCGGGTGAGTGTAGTTTTGAGACTTGTTTCGACAACTTGAGCCGAAGTCATTTTCGGAGTACAGAATGAAGTAAAATGTCTGCAAATAAAGTAAAATGAAGTAAAATGTTTACACTCTACTTTTACCTTGTCATTTATGCATGTCTTGTCTGAAAGGTGTAGTACTGTACAGTAATGCAATGATGCAATGTAATTGTATGACGTAGAAGTCTGGTGACTCAGGGAGGTGGGTGACTCTAGTAAATTAAACAACTTAGAAAGAAAAAATAGCACCCAAAATAAAACTTATTTTATAGCCGGCCACGCCCTTTAATGTACGTTCCCATAGTAACAAAATAAGAGCGTGCAAGGCCAGGCTGCTGAGCTCAAAGCAAAACAAAATGGAGGACTGAAAGATGAAAACATGGTTCGAAGTAAGATGGAAAAAAAAAGCATTTTGAAGCAAGTTATTCATTGAATTTTGAGAATACTCCTATAAACATGATTATTTAACTTTGGAAATTATTCTTGCAGTTACAGAGGAGTTATTACGGAAGCGAGCAGAGCACAATAACTGTGAGATCTTCACACTTGAAGAGATTTCTCTCCACCAATCTGATATTGAACGGTAACAGAAAACATTCTCACTTCAATAAAATCATATCAAGAACGTACATACAAAGAGCAAAATATTTAAACTATTAACAATTAGCTATCAATAGCAATACGTTTCTGTACTTTGTACTAACCTAATTAAGCTTTTTCCAGGATTGAATTGCTAGGCAAATTCTGCAGAGATTTAAAAATCGTCTATTTACAGAGCAATTTGATACCAAAAATAGGTAAATACTGCAATTTGTGTTCTCATGTTTTTCTTTCAAAAACTTAGTTATTTATCAATATAAGTAAATTTATGAACAAAAACAATTATATTTTATAATTTTTAGAAAATGTTGCAAGACTGAAGAAACTGGAATACCTTAACCTTGCTCTTAATAATGTGACAAGAATAGAAAACCTAGAAGGTAAGAGAAATATTTGAAGTTTGGGTACATGAAGCACAGCTGTGTGTGATATTGATGGGTCTTGCTTCAGATAGGGGGCAATTATTGAGTGTACCCATGCTCAATTCTATTAGTTTACAACTTCCCATTCAGGTGGAAGAGTCTGTGCAAGACAAAAATGTTGTATATATAGGGGATATTACGTGGGTGCGTGGGGATGCAAATTTTATCTTTGAGTGTTGAAACGATCTCTCATGAGTGAGAGATTTTCAACACAAGGAGATAAAATTTGTATCTCCAAGCGCCCATGTAATATTCTGTTTATTATATGATTATCAATGAAAAAAAAGAAAAGAAAGCTTTTTCAACATTTTTTCTAGTATGTAACCATAGTGATGATATTTTCATATGTGAAAATAACATGTTATTTTAAAATGTGATAATATCAAATTTTTAAAGTAAAGAAATATAGGTATTTCATTGATAATCATATAATAAATAGAGATTATCACATGTTAAGAGCTTGATATCATTTTTATTCACAAGTTTCCCTTATATCGCAAACAAGCGAGTCTGCAAGCAAGTCTTCAAGCGAGTCAGCGATATGATAAGGAAAATGAGTGAATAAAGATGATATCGGCTCTTAACATGTAATAATATTGCGAGATTTTATTGGACAGTTTGCTATGAAGTGATATTGTATCACTTCACTGATATGGTTTTTATTCACAGCTTTATTTCATAGATATCGACCCTGAATGTGTAATAAACAGTGTTATTTCATGTTATTTCTACAGGATGTGAATCTTTGAAGAAGCTGGATTTGACAATCAATTTTATTGGTGAACTAACAAGTATTCAGTCACTTAGAGGGAATTATAACTTGAGAGAGCTGTAAGTGTTTTGAGATGTTCCTATCTTTGTGTGGCTAAACAAGTACTGATACAAGTCTCTAGAATGAGTGACGTACTGAGGGAGAGTACTGAGGGAGAGTACTGAGGGAGAGTACTGAGGGAGAGTGGCATGTGTGTGGTTTTTTTTGAAGGGGAGGCATTTAAACCCTGTAGGTCTTTTCAAAGTTTGGTAAACAGGATACCTTCTGGACTAGCTTCAACACAAACAAACCCATATAAGATGAACAAAAGATGTTAGTGCCCAAGGTAGAACACAATGCACAAATAGTGTGTTTGCTATCTAAGAAAATGTGTATATGATTCCACATGAAATGATGCAAACAATTGATACAGATCTTTACAGAATTTGGTAAAGTAATAATGTTTGACTTGGACTGGCTTTAGGTATCTTACTGGGAATCCTTGTACAGACTATGAAGGCTATAGACAATATGCTATTGCTACACTTCCTAATTTGAAAACTCTTGATGGGACAGAAATAGACAAATCAGAACGTATCCTAGCATTACAGGTACTTTTTGTTTATGCATTAATAATGACTATTATAAAAGCAATACTAACATCAATTATAACTGATAGAGAATAAAAATTAGTAGTTTTATAAATGAAATATTTGTTTACAAATAACTTTCTATGACCTTGTTTCATGACAGAATTATAACAATGTTGAGGTTAAAATTCAAGAGCAGCAGAACGAATATCTACAAAAACAAGTAAGCTAGCTGAAAAGCACTTTTCTAGAACAAAAGAATACTATTTCAAGAGTTGCTTCTTATCAATACTATTTTTTTAGGAGGAAAAGAAAAGGGAATCTGAAAAAGAGGCAAAAGCCAAAGAAGAGATTAAAAAACATGATGAAGAGTTGAAGGAAGTTAGAAAAGAAAATTGGTACACAGATATTCCAGGGTAAGCCATTTGGAATTGCAATTATTGGTGTGATTACTTTTATTCTTTATTTGCACCAAGGAACCCCTTTGAAACAAAAATATAAATAGACAAGTACAAATTAATAAATAATAATTTTTGAATTGCAGGGAGAAATTGGAAAAATCAAAGGAACTCAGTGAGGAGGAGGAGGTAGAAGTAGAAAAGAGGTACAGAAAAACCCTGATATGATGCAAAGACCCTGTTAAAGTGATTCAATTATCCCTTCAGATGTCATCCTCCTACAGTCCATTCTATGTATACAGTACAGTACAGTTTATTTCTCTGTTGTTGACCTAGTCAACGAAGAGCCAGAGTGAATCGCTGGTGGATCACTCTGCTGAACTCCTTTTTGGACTGTGTCAATCTCTTTGCCTGGTCCACTGATGTTCCCATCAACTGTCCGATCTTTATCCATGGATCCCTGTAATATCTCCTACTCGGCTTCGCAAATAGGACCTTCTTTGTGATTGCACTGTTGTCAGCTCTACATATATGCGCAATGTACTTCAGATATTGTGAGTAAATGAAATCTCTGAGGGGTATCGTCTTCATGATATTCTGGATTTCATCATTTGTGTAGACAAAGCTGTAAACTTCTTCTGAATCTTCTGATGCTTTCTTTCTTTTCCACCCTCCTTTTACCATGCTCCGTAGTATCTGGTGCCAACAAACTTCAAGTCTATTTAGTTGTTGTTCGTTAGGAAACCATGCTTGTGTACCATAAATTAACCGCGATCTAACACACGCTTCCAGGATTTTCCGTCTTGTGCACAGGTTGACATTTTTGTCCGTTAAGACAGTGCAAAGCTCATTGAATTTTGCATTTGCCCTGGCCACATGAATTTCAGTGAAACATCCCTTTTCCTCAGTTGTTATCATTTGCCCTAGGTACATGAATTCTCTGACATTTTCCACGACTTGATTGTTAATGCTGAATAGTGTTGGCTGTTTTGTAAGATCGTCATCATTAAATACCTGTGTTTTGGTCTTCTTGAATGAAATTTGAAGCCCAAATTGTTGGCACACATTATCTATTATGGTGAGAAGTTGCTGTGCCTCACTCGTTGTTTTACAGAAAAGAGCAGCATCATCTGCATAAAGTATCCACCTCATTATCTCCACTCCACGCATTCTTCCACCACACCGCTGCTCCCTGTTGGTGCACATATACGGGATATTGAATTCGAGATTGATACCCCAGCCATCAGGAAAGGCTTTGTCAATTTCATAGGCGGCCACTTTCAGAACGTAGTCAAAGTAGTAGTTGAACAAGCATGGAGATTCTTGCAGGGACCGCGGAGCAGGGGGGGCTGGGGGGCTATAGCCCCCCCAATAATGGGAGCATGCCCCCAAATCCCTTAGGTCTTCCAGTTTTTGGTGGTCGTTAGCCCCCCCAATCAAAATTACGCTCCGCGGTCCCTGTCTTGTCCACCTTGTCTACATCCTATGAGCACATCAAACTTTTCTTTCATTCCCTGTATCGACGCGGTGGTGCCTTCATATAATTTTTGTAGTATGGCTACCAAATGAGTGGCTATGTTGTGTTCATAGTGCCAGTGAAATCATGTAACTTGTCTTACAACACTGTTGCATTGTAAGGTGTATAATTATAATGTAGCATTTCTCACAAAACTGTTGTATTGTGAAGTGTGAAGTAAATGTTCTTCATTCACCATACTTCTTAATGATTAAAAAAGAGGTCCATGTACTTTTATGATTCATTGATATTATAGATTTTGGGAAGAAAAAGTTGAATATACACCAGAATCAAGGTTAGAACTTCACAAACACATTGAAGAAAAAAGAAAAGAAAAGGAGAATAAAAATAAAAAGTAAGTCCTAATTCTTTCAATAAAGAACATTAAAACCCATCCGCTTATACACTCACCTACCTGTGCACACCTTCACCCAACTATCCATCCATCTACCTATCCACTCACCTGTCCACCACATCGACCAACTATCCATCCATGCACCTACCAACCGGTCCAAAATGCCACCCACCCATCCATCAATTTATCCACTGCATCTGCTTATCACTATATCCATCCACCCACCTTCCAGTAATCTATCCATACATCAGCCTGTCTATTCAGCCATCAATCTATCTAATGTCACTGCCGCAATTGTTTTTTTTTTTCATAATTATTTAGGATACAAATTCACGAACTATTGATGATTCCTTTTCTTATATCAGCAGCCTAGAAAACACCAAGGTGGAAAGAGTGGTTCGTTATTTTTCTGATGATGGAAGACCACTGAATATTAACCAGGGAAAGTAAGTTTGTAGATTGAAGCTTTCCAATAAAAGTGATCATTCAGAGCATAATCATTAGTCAATAGTGATATAATGTTTTACAAGGATTTTTTGGCATTTGTTACAGGTGGAATTTTCACCTGGAAGATGATGAAGAGAACAGCGCATTTGTGCTGGATTTTTCTTGTTTCAAGTAAGAAGAGAAAGGAAGAGGAATATTTGCATGAAAGACCCTTTATAGTAATTAATATGAACTTTAGCAGGCGGAGGCACATTCCTCGTTGTTGACTATTTGTTATGCCCCCCCCCCTCCATTTAGCCGCCAAGGAAGGTTATTACTGAGGCTCCTTCATAATCGTAATTGTCTTTATTATAGCCACAAAAACTCTTTCCTCCCTAATACTCTGTGTACTAAGATGTTTAACCACGAGGCGGATGAACCATGATACACGGATTAACATGCTTCATTAATGATTAACTAACCTTACATGAACTGTATCTGTTGCACATGCAGTTATATTTATGGATGGGATGTTAATTAATGTTCATTTTGGTATTACAGGCACCTTGATACATCACTCATGGATGTTGATGTTCAACCAAAACATGTCAGAATTACAATCAAAGGAAAGGCAAGTCAAGTCAAGTATTGATTATGATAAAATAAATTTGCATCAAATCAATTAATAAGAAACTATCTGCCACAGTTTCTTCAGTCTCCTTCATACAATGCTCTTGGATTGGTTAAAGGAGGTTCCAACACTCCATTTTATTAGGTCATATTTCATCATAAGGAAACAGAATGGGTAAATAGAAGTAGAAATAAGTGTGTGAAGTTAAAGAGGATTGGTTCTTAATCTTCCCTGTCCCAAGCTGAACCAACCAGGAACAGTTGCAATGCATGCTAAAGCATTATTAGACTTTGTTATAATTTATGTACAGGCCAAAAGCTAAGGTTATAGAGGTTGCAAGCTAACCACATCTGCTCATAAGAAGTTTTTTCTCTCTACTCTCTTCAAGGTTTTTCAGCTTGTATTGTCAGAAGAAGTGAACCCAGACTCCAGTACAGCCAAACGATCTCAAACAACTGGTCATCTTCTAATATCTATGCCCAAGGTAGTGTACTTCTTCTCGTCACTGGGGCTTAACATTCACTTCCTAAACTCAGTATCACGTGAGCAGATCAGGTCTCTACTTTCAACAAGGGCTTTATTCTGGGATATTTGGTTTCCCTCCTCAGCAAAATCAAACAAGAGAAGTTACCTGGGCACCTTGGATAAAGGGCTGATAATAACCCATTCTCGTAAATTATAAAAGTCTGATATGCTATCTGCTACTTATATAATATATCCTTAGGGTATATTCTAACCATACAAGGAAAAATCTACCATTGACTTTGATATTGTTTTGTGATTCAAAGATGAAACAAGTTTTAAAACCTCCAAAAAAGCCCCACATAACAAGTAAACATGCCACAAAGCTTGAAAGCAAGAGCAATGCAACAACAGAAGCACCTGAAAAAAGGTACAAAGCACAAAGTTTCTCTAAAGCTAATGTTGAATGAGAAAAATGTTTTTTTTTTTAAATTAAAGATATGCCAATTGAAATTAAAACTGCTAGCCAGAAATCAGCACTGAAGGCTAAATGATCAATTCAAACTTCATGAAGACATGGCATCATTCTATTTGGACTTTACAGATATATTCTGTGAAGCATTCATAATATCAACTTTGAGGAAATTAGATTCAATCAAATTATTACTAATAATTTGATAATTTGATAACCATCTGCCATGGTTATCAACACTTGATTTGATCAATGGATTTTTTTAGATTCCTTCATGAGAAACTTGAGGTCAACCCTGAAGCCAGTGACAATCTTGACTTTGGAAATATTATAAATACAAACTTGAAAACCAAGTCAACAAGTCAGCAGAAGAAAGGAGTACAAGACACAACTGATGAAGAGCAGCCAGATGAAGACTTCATTGATGACCCTGATGTACCCCCTCTGATATAGAATATTAGTAACACTATTTTTCATGACAGTTAGATTTTAGAGGGATACAACTCATGAACTAGGCCAGGCTCTCTAGTCATGGAGACTTGGAGGCTCTCCTTCTTCTAAAGCTGGCAACACGTGGTACAACAGATTCAAAGAAAGTTGTACTGTAAATCCTATTAACTCAAATATCAAGTAAAAATCAAAGACATGCTCATTACTGCAAAGTGTTAAATCTTTTATGCATTAAAATGTCAGCAACCATTTACACTCAAGTGCCTTCATTTATGACCAATTGAAATATTTCAATAATTAAAGCAGCAGGTTCAGGGTAGGGATCTAATGTAGGAAGTCCTGCCTTTAAATGGTTAACCAATAGCCCACTTTTGATATTCTAGTTGGGTGATCACACACAAAGCAATTCACGGTGAGGTTCTGGGGAAATATAAGAAAATATCAAAAGTGGGCTATTGTAAGCTGTATTGAAACCAGGATCTCAAACAAGGGAGTTCCTCACCCTGCACCTGCCTGCCCCTGAAAGAGATTTTGGAATTGCATATTTTAAGTGTAAAAAATGAGTAGATGCTAATTTTGCTTCATATTTTTGTTGGATGGATGCAGCAATTCAGCTGGAAAGTAATAAAGAGTCACATCTGTGCTGTGCAGCTAATAATCTTGGATAACATTACAGTAATGTTAGAAGCTGCATTCCACTATGCACCTTCACCACACCTAAGAGACCTTTTCCTAAGGTGTGCACGTTCAACTTGACAGGCCACAAAATTGAAAATGATAATAAAGGTATGTGCAGTAAACTTTATTTTCAAAGGGAAAAGTACTCAATCTGGTAAATTTTAGACAATATTTCCAAAAATCCATTTTCAGATTGTTATCATCCAACTTGTGGCCTGGCAAATTTTATGGATTTGAATGGACACACACTTTTTAATAAGAGTGACTTGCATTTGTCTCCCTTACAAAATGACAGTCCTGAATTCTGTTAGACACTAAATAATATAGCTTTTATGTGCTGTGTAGATTGTCGAAGATGTTCTGCAGTTTAATCCAAAGACTCTCCCTCTTGAGCAATTTTCTAAAATAAAAAAACCATTGTGTAAATCATGCTATGGTGGGTGACTCACAGTACTTAATAAAATTTTAATAGAAAACACTCATGTTTTGGTTATCTTGTGTACTCTTACCTGCTCTGTGACTATTTTCAGCTGATCTAAATTATCCAGTAACATCTGGAATACTGGTGGAGGTAGGGTAGACTTGAACAACTGAAGAAGCTGTTGAGGTTGGCCACACACTGCTATGGCATTGGTCAAGTGCTTGACAGTGTTATCATAATCACCTGGAAAAAGAGAATTATATGTATTAGAAACATAGCTAAACATCTCAAAACCTTTTTTTTGACAACACACTGACTTTGTACATTATTATCATAGTGGTATAACATAAAACCAATAAGTCAATTAATCAGAAAAACATTAGGTACCTTGTGTTAAATAGGTCTCTCCAAGTTGTACTTCCTCAAGGAAAAACTTTTGTACTGCTGCAGCATCTGACAAGTCAGGTACTCTAGACTGAGATATAAAAGCATTCATGTATCATTGTTTTTATGTGCGAAGATAAACTAGTCTTAGCATAGGATTTAAATCTAATCAGAAGTTTTCAATTCACTGGGTAGACAAGAAATATTTGATCAACAATGCCAAAGGCACTGCCAGTTTTCCCTGTTGGAAATTGAGATCAAGTGTGTTACCATCAGTTAAGTTCTCTAACAACTCTATATTCCTTTCTAATTCCTTAGAAACAAAGCCTGCTCCCTCAGGCAAAAACAAGCATTATAAGAGTGTTAATTAACAGCAAAAGTGAAGACAAACCTTAATATCAGATAAATTTTCTGACTGTTTCTGTTGTTTTGCTTTCCTTCTCCCTAAATGAAGAGAAAGTGAACTATTTACTGGGAAAGAACTCAATACAGACTCGAAACTAGTAATGTGTATAAATACATCACTTGTGACTAAGTAGTATTTCACTAGAAAAAAACAAGCAACACTTGACTCATAATTAGGTTAGTAAGTAAGTAAATAAGTAAGTAAAACTTATTCAAAGGTTACAGGGCAAGTGTCATAGAATGCAATATTACATTAATAAATACATAAGGTTAACTAAATCACCAACTTCTACAATTGTCCCAAAGGCATTTATCAAATAAATGAGGGAAGCACTGGTGGGGTAATGGTGAGAGTGCTTGCCTCTCACCAATGTGAGCTGTTTGTTGGTTTTCTCTTGTGCTTCAAGGGTTTTTCTCCAGTTTTCCTCCCTCCACAAAAAATCAATATACTACTTCAAATTTTAATACCCTAAAACAACCTCTGGGCTGATCAAAGTCAGGGCACTGCATACTCAGAAATATGACCCTGAAACAATCTGTGGGCTGATTTAAGTCAGAGCACAGTTAACTCAGAGATCGAATTTGATTTTAAAGCCAAAATACTTGGAGAAAACCCTCCAATCAAGAGAGAGTCCTCAACAAATCTATGCAGGTGATACCAAGTCCAGGAATTGAACCTCTTGAGACCCCAGAAATGAGAGGCAAGTGCTCTACCACTACTCCACTCTTGATTCCCTACTGCTTGATACAGTGGTAGGTCATGTCTTTTACAGTCTAAACATTGTTCTGATTTTGATTCAAATCTTTTACCCTGAAACTACATAAACCTACTTATTTTATCTAAATAGGCTTACATGACTAACTGACAACCTTGGACAATTATTTAGGCATAAAACTGCACCCTAAAAATGATTTTTTTTAAATATTCGAACAGATTGAATGAGAGCTTGCGTCAGTGAAACATTTAAGGAAGCTATTCAAATGCAAAAAAAGCTACAAAAGCAGTTCCCTTAAAAAAAGACTCCAGAAGCGTTGTTATCTTCATGCTACACACGTGTGCAGAGGAAAAGTCAACTTACGTTCTAAAATCTTCTGCTTGTACAAGGGATCAGATCGCCTCTTGTGGTCGAAATAAATGCAGTATCCTACAAAGACTGTCCCACAGATTCCAGCAATGGCGGTAGCAATGCTCCTGGCACTCATATTTTTAGAAGAAACCTTTCAAAAGGAAGAGGAACCTATTAAAAATATGAAAGATTTCAGCAAAAATTGCGCCAGACTTGACGCTGCGAGGACCTGGGATCTAACAAGACCATCAGCCAATGCGCGCTTTTTGTCCACAGGAATCCCGTCACTTTTCGATACTGATTAAATTTGATGATCGTTTTCAGTGCGCAAGTGATTTTATCCCGAAATTCTCATCTTCTTTTGTTTAAACCTTTTGTTTTTAATTAAACAAAAGAAGGTAAAAAATTCTGAAAACGATTCAGTATTATACACTGTTAATTATCAGATATTGTTTCAACATCCACAGCTGGCCTGCTCTTACAATCGCATACGTGTATATACAAGACATACAATATGTTTGTTAAATAGCTGGGAAACTTAAAAGCTGCCTATTTTACTGTTTGATGAGCTGCTGTTAGGATCCTTAATCATGCAAGTTGTCTATTATTTTTTTGAATTAGAGTATATAAGCTAGGTGTCTCATTAAGATTTGGCCTGCATTTGGCTATTGGCTGCAGATCACTATTTTGAACTGAGAGGGATAGGAAATCTGCACTTTAATTTTAATTTTTGTCCTCTTTTTATTTCAAAGTGAGTAAGAGTGCTTCATGATGTTTTGTCACACATTGGCTTTGGTTTTCCTCTTCTTATCTGTTTTTCCTTGTCCTGGTTACTTCGACTTAATGGTTGGACATCTTCAGCCATTTGGTTCACATCGGCCACCAGATATTACAACACAAGAACTTGATACTATTCCACACCCAAGAGAGTTTTGGGAGAAATTTGTCAAGCCCAGAAAACCGGTTGTTTTTCGTGGTGCAGCCAAGAAGTCTAGGTAAAGTGAGGGGAAAAAAGATTCCAACCAGTTTAAGTGGCAGATCCAGGATATTTTTTTTACATTGAATATTTGAATTTGAATTTGAGTTTAAATTTGAAGCATAGATGGACGAATTTGAAGCGAATTTGAGCATTTTGATAGACTTATTTGCATAACCCAAGATGATTGATGGCTAGGAAAAGACCAAAAGCCAATCAAGGTTTTGAAACTATGGGTCGCGATGCAAAGATTTTTGCTGTAAATGGCTACAACTCAATACCCTTTTCAGTAAATTTCTCATTTTACGCCCGAGTGGTTGCTATTTAAAGACCATCTTTCTTACCACTATTTTCATTGCTAATGAAAATTAGGTAATAATTAACATTATACTCTAACAACTTTTTTTTTTTGATTGACAGTAGTCTATTGCCCAATTTCGGTTTCATGACTGTTTGTGTCTATGAGGACATAGCAATTAATGCATGAAAACAGTTAACGTTGAGCCCTCTAACCAATAGCTTCTTTTCTAGAGTTTCAATAGAGACGTGAAGAGATGATGTCAGAATTCCCATTTGCCTTATTAGTTTATAATTTATTACTAACATTCTTGCAATCACAACAAAACAAAATGACTATTTACAAATCCCTCGAGATTCAGTTTGGTTTGCTTGTCTGAGTTTTGGCCTAATAATAGTAACTTTGCGCTATTATTGTGCTTCACAATCACAGGGCTTTCCATTTATGGACAGAAGAGTACCTGAAAACAGAGTATGGAAACCTAACTGTAAGACTAGAAGCTAGAGCCGAGGCAAACACAAAAGTACCTGTAGGTGGACAAGGAATTCTTGGAAGGGATACTGTAGAGCATTTCATGACAAACTATCAAACAATGGATGCATATGTGATCTCACAGATTCCACAGCCAATGGAGACAGATATTGCAATACCACCCTGCCTGAGGTTTGTGTACTGTAACTTAGAATTAAATATCTTTTAATAGGGATTACCCTGGGGTCCAGTGGTTATTTATTCTTGTTCTGGCATTTGCTGTTTTGTTGCATCTTTGGTGGCACTCTGCTCTCTCACTAAAACCACCTGAAGTAAAAAAGAACCTCTGAAGCCCAGGGTAAATAGGGATGGGCCTAATGTTGAATAGTGTCCATGTGGCTGGTTTCATGTCGCCATGGTATGGAATGTGTCTATGCTTATGGTTTTTTACTTTGATATGATTTATCTTTTCTATCATTTTTCATTTTTTTACATCACTTTATTGATACAGGTGTGGTTCTTTTGTTGAAAGCATACAGGAGGTCCATCTTTTCCTGTCTGCTGGTGGTGGCAAGACAATAATACATCGTGATCCATACAGCACAATTCATTGTGTATTCAATGGCACCAAAGACTGGTTGCTGGTTGATAGAAGTCAAACATACTTGATTTACATGTCTGAGGACTCAAGATTTGAATTAGGAGGGTATTCATATGTTGATGTGGATGCAGTTGACCTTTTGAAGTATCCAAAAATAAAGGATGTTAGGTATTCTAAAGTTACAATGGAAGCAGGAGATTGCATTTTTGTTCCTGGTGGTAAGTTGCTTCGTTATAGTTTGGCTTGGTTGTATACTCAAACCCCCTAAACCACAATACAACCCCCTAAATGAGGACTAGCTATGAACCCCCTTAATTACAAAATATCCAATGTAAATTTTTTCATGGTTAGAACACCCTTTGCTTTGTTTTGGTTGAGCAGTTCGGCAGTTGAATCTGCTAACCAGATTTTCGAACCCCTCTAGCAAAAATCCTGTATCTGCCTTTAACTTATATTGTCATGGTTTCTAAACTAAATTTACAGGTCTATGGCATCAGGTCAGATCTAGAGGATACATGAACACTGCAGTTTCAATATGGTTCTCACGACTTTACCAGTTCAGTGATAAGGGCTGTGATGAAGCTCTAATTGAATTCACACCCATGAATGAGGTGCCAGTTCTGTGGCGGTTTTCTGGTCATGGCACATTAACACAAGGGCACATGGATATCTATTTTATAAAGTGGTTACTGCTTACATCAAGTGATAAAGAAGGAAAAATCAACATCAAAGCATTCACTGATCATTACTTTGTGAGTAATGTTGAGGCAGAATCCAAGGAGAAGTTAATGGATGATGATGTAAAGACAAGGGCAAGAAAGTTCTCAGAATACATTGACCCTCAAGATGTTGGGTATGTGTGAATGTAAATACATGTAATTACATGGGGGCGCGGAGATACAAATTCTATCTTCGAGTGTTGAAAAGATCTCTCACGAGTGAGCGCAGCAAACGAGTTAGAGATTTTCAACACGAGAAAATAAAATTTGTATCTCCATGCATCCATGTAATATTCTGTTTATTATATAATTATCAATGAAAAAGAAAAGAAAGCTTTTTCAAGCTTTTTTCTGCTATAAGAAGTAGGTAACCATAGTGACGATATTTTCACGTGTGAAAATAACATGTTATCTTCACATGTGAAAATATCAAATTTTTGAAATAGAGAAATATAGGTATTTCATTGATAATCATATGATAAGTAATATATACAATATGAGTGTCCGTGTTGTATCAGATATATTACTTATGAAACGTCTAGGTGTATACATTCATGTTCTACTAAAATTTTAAAGATAAAATTGAATTTAGCTGAGAAAATTAGAGTTAAAGTTTATTGATTTTAAACTGTCTGGTAACTTATTCCATAGAGTGACTGCTCTCTATGAAAATGTGCGCTGGCCTGCAGCTGATTGATATTTTGGTATTTGTAACAAGCTCTTATTTCTTATATCATTTTCTCATATCATTTTATCTTATCATAGGTTTATTACAAAAGAGGAAGTAGAGAATTTTTCAATTGATAAATTGAAAGAGATTGTTCTTTTCTTTGATCCATGTGATGTAAGCAACACCGAAGACTATGAATACAGCCATATTGATGCTAAGCAGATAATGTATGTTTGATATAACTTCTAGCAAACCTAGTCCTCTCCTACCCCCACCCCCCAAGAATACATATTACTCTATAACCCTTACATAAATGATGCTCTAACATAAAGTTCCATCAAGTTGACAACCATCACAATTATCCATGAGAGTACTTGGCAATGATTGGTTGAATTTGTTTGATGACACATTGTACCCACAGTAAAGATCAGCCAATCAGAAGCAACTTGCTTGGCTCCTGACAGTCTCAGATCATGACATTTGCTGGGGCCTCATTCTGATAGTGTGAAATGATGTTGCTGTCCTTTTTTAGGTACTTAATTCCACAGTGCAAGGATAACAGTGGACATTTCGATAGCAGTCAATTTATGAAGAATTATGTTGAGGTATTAAATGACTTGTTTCTTTTATCCATGTAGTATATAACAACTATTGTAACCATTCAGTGTCTACATACTCAAATGATAGTTATCCATGTAATATATAACTATTGTAACCATGCAGTGTCTACATACTCAAATGATAGTTATCCATGTAATATATAACTATTGTAACCATTCAGTGTCTACATACTCAAATGATAGTTATCCATGTAATATATAACTATTGTAACCATTCAGTGTCTACATACTCAAATGATAGTTATCCATGTAATATATAACTATTGTAACCATTCAGTGTCTACATACTCAAACAATTGTCTGTATTGTATGTTTGTTATCAGGAACTTGGTGGATCTCAAGCAAAGGCAAAGAAGGTAAAAATCTCCTGATTGGACTTATTTTGTACTTACATTTATTTTGGGGGTGTCTGGTGTAACACTGGACACCCCTGGATCTGTCCCTCAGCGCAAGGACCCTGCCCAGAGCACCTTGAAAAGTGAGGGGGCTAAGATTCGAAAATATAAGGAACTAGTATGCAAAAAGAAAAAAATGAAGGGGAGGGGGAGCTATAGCCCCATCTTGAAATCTGACTCTGCATTAACAATATGTATTTTGTTATTTACAACTGATTTGTTTATAGGCAAACATTTGACCATCAATGTATAACTAACTATATAACTTCGTATAGTCCATACCGGTAATCACTGACATTTTCCATTCCATGTCATTGTGTTCTAGATTGTTGAAGATCTTGATCTAAATGAAGTAGCCACAGTAGAAGAGGTTGAGAGAAATGCTCTGCAAGTTCTGCAAAAATACCTTAGTTCTCCTGTTCATGATCCATCCTTTGAGCACAAGATGATCAAGCAATTGATGAAACATGAAGAATTATAGGAAAATTATATTCTTTAGGGAGCATTCATTTTTTTAGGAGGGGGGGGGGCCGGAGGAATTAGAGGAATCAAACAGAAAAAAAATGCTAGCCCCCATGGTAAGGAATTGAATATTTTGATAACCCCCCCCACTTCCAAATGTAAAAATTTTCTAGCCCCCCCCCCCCCCCCCCTCCAGAAAAAGACTAAAAAAAAAAAAAAGAAAGACTGTATTCTTATTCATGACCCCCCCTGGTTCAACGTTAAAAAAACGTTGACCCCCCCTTTTTATCTAGTAATTTTTTAATGACCCCCCCTAATTCCTCCGCCCCCCCCCCTCCTAAAAAATGAATGCTCCCTTAGTGGAGTAAAGAGTGGCTAGAGAAACAGGGCTCTTTACTGAGAAAAACCCAAGCAATATTGATAATTTATATTTAACTCATATTTATGATAATGATGATAAACTATATAAGCCAGTTCAAAGTTTAAGAATCGTTTTCAGTGCGCATGCGATTTTATCCCGAATTTCTCACCTTCTTTTGTTTAATTAAAAACAAAAGAAGGTTTAAACAAAAGAAGGTGAGAAATTCGGGATAAAATCGCATGCGTACTAAAAACGATTCTTAAACTTTGAACTGGCTTATATAGAATGAAGTCACTTAACCTGTCAAATAATAAATTGAAATAAAAACAAGTCTACCTTACTGTTTTCATGTAGCTATTTCTTTTAAAATTCTGAGATAAGATATCTCGTCAAAAACAAAAACTTGGTTCTCATGTTGAGACATTGAGACCAAAATCATGTGCAACCCGCGTGAATGCAGTGAGAAACGCGTGACATGTTGTTACACAAAGCATTATGGGTAATGGGGATGACTTGCATTTGCACGTGCCTTCCCAGAATGCCGCAGTCTCAATTGGAAGGGAGTCGGCAATAAAGCGCTGACGTTACTAGAATTATTACCTCATACCTCGAGTATTCTGTTAAAAATCCTTCTTCCTATTCAAAGAATCTCAAGGATAAATATCAGCAAATGCTCATTCATTTAGCCTTAAGATGTTAGTGTTATTGGTTGTTGGTTTTTTGGGTCACAGTTTCAGCAATTGTAGGAGGTTTGTGTTCGGTGTCGCTGTTCTCATTTGAAGACGAAGGAAGGAGATTCCCCTGACAGGTACGCCATCGATAACTTGTTCTCATTGTGTTCCTTAAATCTAATGAAAAACGGTTAAAACATTTGCAAAATCCAATGTTGAATTTATTCTTTTAGTTTTTGTGTTAAATATCAAAGATATTCAGTCTTTTGTGTCCATGAAAGCCGGCCATTTCCATGTATATGTCGTCGCTCGATTCATGAACCACTTGAATCCTCTAGTTAAATTTGTGCTGTACTAAGCGTCTTAACCGCTTTCACATCATTCCAGAAAATCATTAATGATTCAGTCTTTTTTATCCTTAATTTTTTGTTATTTGCTGTGTTTGAGAATGCTTTAATACTTGTTAACAATCGAAGCTATAAGTCGACAAATGTGGCTTTGCATTGGTTCACCCCGTGACTCAACACACGTTTAAATCTACTGGAACTGCGTTTTTCACTGAGATAAGCTGAAAATCCTGAGATGTAGTATATGTATTTAAGTATATGCCTTTTTCTGCATGCGAATATATTCTACTAAGATGAAACTCGTTGGATGCTACAATTGTATTAAATTCTCTTTATGCGAACGATATTTTGGTAAAATGATCTTAGAGGTACGATACCTTGTTATGTAAAGTCTACGTGCATTCCTTTCGAAAATACTGACTTCAGCCATTGTAATCCAGCCTACCTGTAAGACATGTAAGTTTGTTGTTTTCGTCGCTTTTTAGGTCCCCACTCACACGATTATGAAGACTCCAGGCATTAGAAGTCTGAAAATTGTGCCCAAAGTCTGAAATATATAGACATAGGACAGGCCATTTCATGGCCAAGAGCACAGTTTTTCCCTATCCGGACCTACTTTAGAATGGTATACGTAAATAAATTATTTGCTTTTCTCCCCATTTCCTTTTCCACTTGTTTTTATAATTTCTTTTGTTGTTTAGCAATCCAGTATCTCAGGATACCAAACTACTATCAGAGACAGAAAATACCCCTAACCCCAACAGCCAATCAGAATGCATGATTTCTTAGGATACTGGAATGGAAAAAATAAAATGTTAAATTTCCATTTTACAGTGAAGGCACTCAAACCATGAACACTTCAAGTTTTTTTTGACATTTTTTAATTGTCCAATCAGAAACCAGATTCATCAAGGCTCTGAAATTATGCTTAGGTTAGCTAACTAAACATACTGCCAGAGCCTTGTTATGAATTTGGTTTCAGATTGGATGATTTTATTTTATTTTTTTTTAATATAAAAAAAAACTTGAAGTGTTCAATAAATGATAAATAATAATAAATCTTTATTGGTATGCAGATTAAGACAAAGTCTTTTTTTCCAATCTGGCTTTTAAAGATTGATAAAGATTGATTTGATATTGATTTTTTACTTTGCAGATCTTGTGCTTGCGGAACAGAAAGATCAAGATGTCTAAAGATACGCCAGCTACCTCAGCATCACCTCAGCTTCTTGTTCATCCAGCTACCAATATGCCATTTAGTATGGGATATCCATTTCCAGTTATCCATCCACCCATGGGTCAGTTTATTCCTATGGGTATGGTACCTATTGATAGTAATTATACCATACAACATTACATGGAGTTAGCAACAAAAAGTGGCTTTCATCCTGCTATGATTGCACCTATGTTTGGACCCTCCACCACTGTAACCCCACCAAACATGTCATGGAATCAGAGTGGAGATATCCTCAGAAATGATTCTGGCAACTCATTACCAAAGGCAACTGATCAGACCCAAAGTATGGACCAGGTTTCTGGTAGCCTTGTATCTGGACATAATATGAGGAGGACTACAAGTTCATCAAATATCCAGTCCATAGGGAGTGATAAAACTCAAGTTATACCGATGCCCTCCATGTTTTTTCTTCCATTTGGTCCAGGTGGTTTAGCTGGATATTTTCCAAATTATCCAACTTTCAATGTCATTACAGCTTCCACAAAAAATACTGAAAGTCCTCAACAAGATTCTAAACCTCAACAAAACTTCCCTGATGAACAAGAAGTTTTGTTACCAAGCAAGTCTGAAGAAGAGAAATATTCTGATGAGTTGGATGTGGCAAGGATTCTTGTTGATATGCAAGTACCAGTATTAAAGCAGGTACAACCATCAGTACTATTGCCAACATCAGGATGCAATCAAGACTCAAATGAAGCAAGAAGTATGTCCAATCAAATTGCAAACTCTGAAGATGTTACAAGTTCACCTTCAGTACCAATGGATGTTTACTCCAGGACATCATGCCATAGTGGTTTAGATGGACCTGCCAGACTTGTTAACCCACCTTCTCCATTTCAACACTGCAGTGAGCAAATGCAAAATGATGAACAACAAGAAGAAGCTAGTTCAAATGATTTTGTAATGAATGAAGTTGATGAACAAAATAGTGAAGATGTCAAGCTAAAAGATTCCTCAGATCCTAATGATCAAGTGAGACCTGAAGAATTGCAGTTAGAAAATGTAAGGTTGGAAGAACCAAGTGGAGTAAAATTGGAAGTTATAAGTGAAGGTGAAAGCACTCAACCTGCACTGTCTATGGATATCTTAGATCTTGAACAGCCACCAATGCCAGTACCAAATAATGCAAAAATAGTAGATATACCATATAATTCAATAGAGGGGAGACTAGGTGACACTTGCAAAGAACAGCATCTATTGGAATTGAAAAGCATAAAAAGTGAAGTTATGGATGTGTCTTCAGTTCCTGTTGCAGAATTAACAGTTGTGTCCGAAGAAAGTTCTAAACTTTTGACATCTGATGCCATAACAGTGTCATGTGATCATGAGCAAATCGATGCAGATTCCAAAAGCAAAAATGCTTTAAAGCAAGAATCTCCAGAGGAAATAAAAGATCAAGATGATTTAGAAAGGGATGAACCTGATGGTGATGAAAATGGTGTACTAAAAAAGGTTTATAAGTGTGATGTTTGCTCTCAGTTGTTTCGCAGCCCTTTGGGACTACAGAAACACATTGAGTTTCACAAGGATGATGGTAAACACTACACTTGTACCATCTGTTTCATGCATTTTCGTAATGACAATGCATTACAAGAACATCACGAAAAACACATGCGAAAACGACCTCACAAGTGTGAATTTTGTCCTAAAGCCTTCAGAGACCCCGGTTCACTTCAGAAGCATGTGCGGGTTCACACAGGAGAGAAGCCGTACAAATGTAAAGACTGTCCTAGGTCGTTTGCTGAGTACAGTTCACTACGAAAGCATCAAAGGGTCCATACAGGGGAGCAACCATACAAATGTCAGTATTGTTCAAAGGCATTCTCTATATCTGGTAATCTGCAGAGACACATCTTGATCCATACAGGAGAGAGGCCCTACAAGTGTAATTTCTGCACAAAGGCTTTTAATAACCCTAGTCATTTGCGGCGACATGTTAAAAACCTTCACTTTAAAGGAGATGCTGCAATTGATGAGGCCATGCTGAGTCATTATGGAAACTCAGCTGCTACAAAGACTGCTGAAAATGAATTTTCTCCTGAAACAAAAGGAGAAGAAGCAATGAAACAGGAAACCCAACATGTAGTCAATACTAGTAGTCTTGAACCTGCATCAAGAAATGTAGTAATTCAAGCTTTATAGGATATCAATGTGGTAAATAATCCCACAAGGACATTCACAATATCCCATGTTACATCTCATACTAGCTACAGTATGAGTGTTCTCTACATTATAAGATTATAATATTATTCCTTTCTTTGATCATGCATGTTGCTTGTGGTATGAGATTGGTGATAGCCAGCGATTTTGTTGGAAAAATCACAATTTTCAATTCACAGCATTAATTTAGACAAGTTTGATTTGTTTGTGAATTGTTGACTGTGTGAATAGTGAAAATAGCCCAGTTTACTGGTTTAGAAGCAACACCTTACCTTTCAAAGTGATTAAGCACAATGTAATTCAATCAAGGCTGCAAGTTAGTTTTAAAATTAATAATGGTGTACCTTACAGCCTTTGGCAGAGCTTTGTGTTTGACCAGTAAATTGATTAATATGAAAAGTGCTAAATGCTATAGAGCTGGTCTCTTTCCTAGTTCATGGAATGTTTTTTTTAAACCCAGATTAACTGGGAGCACTGAAAATTTTGTGATATCTTTGGCAGCTTGTTCCTCGTGTGTGCAAATTTAAATATAAAAACTCACCTATTTAAAGCAGAATTCAAGAACAGTTATTTATTTTGCATTCTGTAAGTATAATACATTGACTAAAGGGTGCTGATTGGATCCTCAATGGCTCTTGATTCATATCACCAGTTAAACCTTTTGCTTCGAATTTTTTCTTTTATTTTCAAACTCTTTCCTCGGGGGGAGGGGGACCCATATATAGAGGGGCGGGAATGCTAGTCAGAAATCTTGAAAATGACCCCTAAAAGGTACCAAAATTCTCTTTCTCGTAGTTATAACAATTGTAAGTTTCAACCCTAAATGGTTCGAAATGACGCTAATATTACAGCATTTTAGTTAGTCTTATGTTTGAACACCATAAAAGGTACCAAATAGCGAAAATTAACCCCTAAAAGGTACAACGAGCATCCCAGCCCCTTTCATACCGGAGGTGTTAGTTTGCAGTAAACATTTCCCTTTTACATTATCAAATAGAGTAGTTTTCGTATGACTATGAAAAACTTACGGAACAGACCGCGCCTTGCCGTGTCTGCGGCGCGCCGCGTCGTAACCGTGCCGTGGCTTATCACATTATCCGTAGATTAACCAACAAAATAGTTGCTACTACCATGTGATATGTCGGTGTATGAATTCTCTGCGGTAGATCAAGAGAGGGTCTATAACGAGGACTGATGCAAGCACGATGTAGCGATTCAAAACAAGAATAAACTCGCAGGAATAGTCTTCTTTAAAGATAACTAAGATCCTTACCGTGAAAAAGCCCACTGAGAATTCAGTCTTGATAATTCGAATCTGAAATTAATAACAAGAGAATGTGATAGAACTGAAGAATAGCTCATGGGGGAAGGCCGGAACTGTCAAAAACTACTGCTAAAAAACTGACGGCAAATGGCTTACTCTGCATGGCAAACCTACTAGTTCTTTGTAAAACTGAAGTGAATTCAGTTTGGTAAGCTATAAATGACCCCGAGGCTAATGGCATATTCAGAAAAAAGGTTAAAACCAAGTCAGTTGTCTTGCCACGCCCACGCGAACATATTTTGGCGAGCAGTTAATCGCCTCTAGTGGGCCGGCACGAATATAACACACACAAAAAACAAGGGACACTTCCAGGAAAAAATGTAAGCTATTAAAAGCCACGCTGGCTCACTTCTAAGTATTTTCTTTTTCGATGGAAAATCCTTGAAAATCTCGATATTGTGTAAGCATTTTCAAAATTAATGAACAACCATATACGTAGTGCGATAAATAATTAGGCAAACACCTTAATTCGTGAACACAATATCATTTTAGGTACTGTCAAGCTGAAAGTCAATAGGTTGATTTGTGACCGCACAAAATACAACTTATGCGAATGCTTAGGTCATGTTGAAACCTGAAGCTCTAAGAGCCGGCTTTATATCGTACGTCATGACTTTGTGGTTATCCATATAAATACTCATTCCCATCATCGAGAAAATGAGGAAAATGTTATCAGGTCAAAAACATACGAAATTATTATTCATCTGAAAGACCGGCAATATCAACTTGAAAATAACATAATTACTAAAAACGAATTTGACCAAACAGTAAAGTCAAATATTGTCTACCAGACAGTAAAATATACGGACTTTCATACGAAATTACACTGGCAGTGCTGGAGAAATTGCAGAAAAAAATTCTGTGAATCGGATGCGCGCTTGGTTGAGAATATCTTTTTCAGTTGGCCCTGGTGAGCTAAGTTTAGTTGGTTTTCAGACGAAAGCGTACCATAATAGTGTTTCATTAGCCATTTAGAAAGCATTTAATATTGCGAAATAAAAGCTGTTGTTACAAGATATTGAAAAACAGTTCTCTTAGATGAAACATCTGTGCAAACATTGGCTAAGAAGGCTTATTTTGATATTTGGAAGAAAGGCTTTAAGACTGATAAAGGTGCGGTACTCCGATTAGTTGATTTTAAAATCGTTGTTGACCGCTGTGGTGCAGAAGAAATTTCCTGTTTTCGTAACCAACAATCCTCACTTTCACTTGGAAAACCATTAATAAATTCCACCAACAAATGAAAATTCAGTCTTGGTCGGACATGTCTGATGATTCTAATATCAAGTTCCTACATTCTGGTTTTCTTCTGTTTCTCAATTTTGATTATGTTCAAAAAGTCACTTTTTTCCAACAAAATGATGAATGACCGAGCGGAGTTTATAACAATTTTGAGAGCTTTAATACGAAAAGGAGAAAAATTACAACTGTTTACACAACACATAAGTGGTTCAATATTTAGAATTCAAATAAAGACGGATTCTACAGGATTTATGAGCATTTTTTTGCCAAGATGCGCTTTGATTTATTCTTATACAGTGGCGCCATACATATTTTCTCCAGTCTTGTACTACATCCGAATAGATTAACTAAATTGCACGAGACAAAAGCGTTATTTTCAAAGCTGTGTTACCCCTAGTTACATGAACGATTAACTAAGTTTCTTTGGCTAGACCTGCAGAAAATGACTCGGAAAACATTACTCAACTGTAGAGAATACTTCTCGATAGTCCTCTTCATAACGGACAATAAATTCATTATTCCACCCGATAATTTACACCGAGCTACACTTTTGTACCTTTAGCAGTATTAAAGTAGCAACGAAAAAAGAAAGGGAAAAGAAATGCATTTCTTAAAAAGCATTTTATTGCATAAACCGGCTCTCGTTACACATATTTTGTAAAACCATAATAGGAGTTAAGCTTATTGAAGAAAAGGAAAAGACAAACCAAAATAAAATGCAATCATTGGAATTAATATTATCGTTTTAGAGTGCTAAATGAAGCTAGCTGTATTTTTCGAGGAAATATGCGATTTATTACAGTTAATTAAAACTTAGGAACAAGAAATCCAGAATGCCTTAATCTACCACAATTGCAAGTTAATTAATTTTATTTGTGAGACCTATTTCTATTTGTCAGGCTTGATTGGTTGCAATTAATTTTTACAGTTTTCCTGATGGTGACCACTATTGATTGGGCATGATAAAAATCAGGTATGCTATGCCTTGCCAATAGTAAACCTCAATTCTAGATATTAATGATTCACCACAGTATGATAGCCTTTGCTTTGACTTCATTTTTTATATACATATAACAAAAACAACATTCAACTGAGAAAGTATTGAAAACATATTTCAGTGGGGTGATAATTAATAATAAGTTTACTCCCCACAACATCTGCTTTCTTAAAATCAAATTACTGTGGCCAGTACAGGAGGTAGTTTTTTAGAGGAGCTGGAAGTGGCAGAGCATAAACTCTGTTAGCAGGAACAAACTGCAATATGGCAGTTCTGCACATATGTTGCAAGTCAAACCTCATTGGTAGTTGCCACACCCGTACCACGCTATCATTGTATCCTGCAGCTAAATACTGACATGACTTTGAAAATGATATACAATGAATTATTGCACTCTGGACCATGCCGTCAGTAGGAGCTGATACAGCCTTACAATCTAGGACCATGATTTGTATTAAGGTATCTGGATGAAGTAAGAGAACTTTGGCTTCTGAGGTCCCAATGGCTAGATACATGCCATCTGGTGAATACTGACAAGAGTAGAGTCTTGATGTTGATGCAACTCTTTGTTGTTTATGACAAGTATAAGACACACATGAGTCATTATAACCAGAGGACGGGTGGGGCAGTGTTATTTGGTCACGATGCCACAGTTCAATTCTTCCGTCTTGTAAGCAACAAGCCAAAACCTGATTCTTGTATCTAGGGTCAAACACACACCAGCATTTATTTCCGCGACATCTCTTTCTCAAAACACATACTTTTTCGAGAGTCTTACTGTTTAACACGCAAAGCTGCTCCTGTGAGGTCGAGAAAGCAATCAAAGTTCCATCAGGCGAAAAATTACAGCTAGTTACAAAACCACAGAAGTCCGAAAGATCCCGAAGAACCACACTTTTAACCAGATTCATGGATTTGACGCTCCATACTCGTAATTCGTTTGTTTCTCGAATTGTATGGAAGTCAACACAAGCTGCACTTAAAAGGGCAGACGAATCAGGAGCAAACTTACAGATCATAGTTTGACCGATAAATCCGTTACATTCAGGATGAAATTTCGCAAGCTTTTCTGAAACCCCACTCGGTGAAGTTCTATTTCGTTTCAGTTGCGCTACTTCTCCTTTAGAAGCGTTCATTACAAACGCAATCAGGTCACCATCCGTTGAAATATCACATTCTTGTGAATAATAAGTGATAATTTCTTTCTTGGGTCTCTGTTGGGGGACATCAAATATCCGAAAATGCCCCAAACCTTCCTCAGGCCTGACATTCGGTCCAAAATTAGGGTTCGATGTTGTCAAAATCGTACATTCATCGTCTGGAGCGAAGACACAGCATCGTATTTCTTCTCCATATTCCACTCTGTCTTGACCACAGACACCGTTCTTTCTGTGGTGTAACTGAGAAACTATTCTTGCACTGTTTGATAAATAACCCTGTTTGCTTGAGGGAAATCTCAGGTGACGTAGAGGCCGTGAAGGAAGATTTGCAGTTGTTGTTTTGTTCAATTCCCAACAAGGCTTCTTTTTCGAAGATTTCCCCACCTTATTCCCCATTTCTGGCTTCGATAGGTTCGAAAGACACGGACATTGAGCTTATCTTGCTATCTAAGCGGCGATATGCGATTATTTGACCGGATTTCGTAGAAGAACTCAGTCTGAGAGGAATTTTCACGAACGATCTAAACAAACAAAATGGCGTCTACACTCATGTGCCTAACCGCTGACAGATGTCAGGTGTTTTTAATAACACAACAAAATCACTTGAAAATGGTTTTATTCCTTTCTAATGCAAGGTAAAAAACCCGCTAAAATTTGATTCAGATTTGAAAAGCGCTCATAATTTGATTCACTGGTCTTAATCTAACTAAAACTATCTGGAACATGAATATTGAATTTCATTTCTTGATTCATTTGCATATGTAATTAATGGGCTGTGATGAACCCATAAAACTGCTAGACTAACTAAAAGACCAGCTAATGCTAGACTTTTAGTTCTTTACATTAATATAAGGTTAGAATTCCTTGCCTTGATTTAGGATTTTATGATATTCAGATAAATTATGTGAAAGACTACAACTCCTAAATATTTAATTAACATTGAATTGTTCAGAGAACAAAGGTCAGGGATCACAAGAAATTGTTCATTTTTTATTCATTGGGTTTCATTAAAATTTTGTCTTTTTTGATAGCTCCATTATGCAAATGTCAATTGAAATCTTACTAGACAAAAAATATCTGAAATCCAACCTTCAAAAAAGCTTTAACTTATATCATCTTCATTGGTATTATTTTTCAGCAGACAGATTGGCACTTCAGCTACAGGTTTTATTGTATTTAGCAAAGCTGTCATCTTAATTGAAAAATGGCAGGGAAAATTACATGGCGTTAGAAAGACTTTATTGATTACCAATGGAAGGGTAGCTTTCTGAAAACAGATTATCACCTAGCTAGCTTGAAGCTTATTTACTAATTTCCATCTAATACTGATGTCAAAGGGAATAAGGAAATGCTGTAATGTGGAATTAGGAAACTGCCTCAGTAAAAAATAATAGGCTTATAAACCTTATATTCAACAATTCATTCTCCTTTGAATGAATGAAGTTAAATAAAGGTATGTTAAGGCAGGTTGTTTATCCTATTAAACCAGCTATGATAAGTAAACAAATGTTGAGGTTTACGTTTTAAGAAGTGCTATATATACCTTTTCAGGTTGAGAGTTCTGTTTTGCCATTTGCTATTTTTCCCTAATCTAATAATTCCTTTTTTTATCGGTAGTGCTTGAGGAAGAAGATAAATACTAATTTAACATGAATGAAACTTCAAACATGAAATCTTATTCCCAAGAGTCAGAAAAATGTCATGGCAAAAAAAGGGTCTATTCAAAAATGGCTTGATGTTGGTATAAATTTTACAGAATTTTTTAACATTGAAAACGAAACAGAACTTAATTCATAGACAAGGGTTTTCAGGATCTGTCTATTTTTAGTTAGTGGATGAAGATGAATGAGTTCTTTTTTCTAGACTTGTCAGGAGAGAGTTCTTCCATTTATCTTCAGGTATGACATTAGCCCATTCTGGTATTGAAGAAGATGGTAGGGATATCTTAGACATGACTTGTTGGATGAGATTCACTTGATCTGTGGATACAAAAACATTGTTGATAATCATTAGGAAAACTATCAATCATCAAGAAGTAATGTCAAGAGTTATTAAGTGGTAGCAGTTTGTTTGATTCCTGGTAATCCGTAGAGATTGTTAAGGGGGGGGGGGGGGGGGCTAAAAACGCCAAAATTTCCAAACCAAAAGTTAATCCAAAATAGCTGAAGCAAAAAAAACCCTGCCAAAATAAAATAAAAAACCCCAAAATCTAAAACAAAACAAAAATCCCAGTCAAAAACGTAAGGGAAGGCTTTAGACCCCTTGCCCCCCCTCTTCCACCACCTATGGAAGTTTCAGGGTCCCTGACTTTAATCAGCCCATATGTTGTTTCAGGGTTTGATCTGTGCCAGAGTTAACTCTGCCCTGATTTTGATCAGCCTAGAGGTTGTTTCAGGTTGGCTAAGATGAGCTAAAAGGTTTTCACAGGTTTTTACTATATTAGTATAATTTTTTATTTTTAATTTGGTTTGAAAATGAGAAAAAGGAATAAATGGTTGTAAGAAATCAGAAAAAGACACATAATCCAAAAGAAATATTAGAAGGGAAAAATTGAATCAGCTGGATCAGATCCTTGATCTGACAAGAAACCTCAAAGTTTCTTACTTAGAAAGATTGTGTGTTTCCAGAAATTATCAATCCCCCACATGTTATATACTGATGTGGAAATTCCAGTGGGTCGGGGGTATATTCAAATAACCAAAATATTAAATTTCTGGGGGTAGGGGGGTCTGAAAAAACAATTCCTCCTTGGGAGGGTGAAATTATGTGAAATGACCACCATTTAAACATAGTTTTTACTTG
This sequence comes from Anthopleura xanthogrammica, assembly GCA_964019055.1. Lineage (NCBI taxonomy): Eukaryota > Metazoa > Cnidaria > Anthozoa > Actiniaria > Actiniidae > Anthopleura > Anthopleura xanthogrammica. Next base: position 16,089,941 of record OZ025212.1, read on the forward strand.
TGCCAGAATGGTCTGAGTCTGAGTGGGAAGCAGCTTATGAAAAAGTGAAAACAAGGAAATGAAGTCAGAAACATGTCAAAAGCAGAAATGGAAGGAATGAAAGGTTTCCATTTGCTTGGCTTGAGATTACGCTTATGATAAGCAGACTGTTTTCACTTCCAATTTCATGCACAAACTGCTTCCAGCTCTGACTCTGATTTCATCGCAAGTAAAAACCAGGTTTTAACAGCTTACAAATTGCTAAAATGTTATGCTTTCAGAATAATGAAAAAATTATACCTGCAAACTGTTACTTTAGCAAGTACCACAGTAATGTAAAATAATAAGGAATAAAGATTGTAGACGCTATCTCTCAATCTCTTTCTAGAAGTGCCAATAACTATCTTCAGATCATTGAATGCAAGAAATTGAGGTTTTGAAAATGGTTTTATTGCTACTTCCAAGGCCGACATAGATGTAATCGGCTAACACATTGCTATGTATGTTTCCACCCAATTCAAAACCCCTGGGAATAAGAACTTTTTTTTTCGAAAATTTTTTCCACTTCATATCAAAATACAAAAGACAATAATTGCAAAGAATCTTATTCCCAGGTTTTGAATTGGGTGGAAATGTACATAGCAAGGCGTTAGCCGATTAGGTCTATTAGTATTAACTGCTACTAGAAGCTACACAAAGACTTAGATATTTCAATTTTTGAGGAAAGAGCACAATAAATTGGACTTTGATAGATTGTTCTAAAGCACTTTATTATACAACTGTGACATTAATTTACCTAATAAGGAATAGAGAACTAAGCAAATATGAGGCAGTATTATATATGTTGAAAACCGGTTTGCCGTATTCGCAGCTTTTTATTGGGTTTTTCGAAGTGTAAGAAAGGAATAAACACTGGGACAAAAAGCAGTTGTATAATAAACCCCTTATTAGATATTTTCTTGTGTATTATGGGCTGACATTTTACTCGTTGCTCGTATTTTGCCTCGCCTAAAGGCTCGGCAAAATACGTACGCAACTTGTAAAATATCAGCCCGTAATACACAATAAAATATCTAATAAGTGGTATTTATTATCACTGCAAGCAAACATCCCTTTGTTGACAAAAGAGCATTCTGGTATTTCCCAGCAATGGTTTTGTGTTTAAATATTGCAAGCACTGAAGGAAATCTTCTACAGAAGAATTCGAAGGGACAATGATGAGTACACATGTGATGGTGTCTTGAATATACAGCTTTGATGAAGATCAAAAATGAAACTTTCCTAGAATAGAGTCTTAAACCTAGTATATTTTCATAAAGCTACTTGTATTTGCTAGTTTGATGCTTCATTAACTTGAAATGTACTATAGATTCCCAAAGTTTTGTGAGCAGAAATATTAAAAGCTACGCTTTCAAAGAAGCCATCTAAAAAAATTTTGATTGGCAAAAATGGGCAAGATTGTTTTTTAGACCGATTCCTTCGTTATGTTGACCTCAAATGCATAAGTAACATAATTTGCTCCCCAAAAAATTCCTATTTGGAATTGCATTTATCGAAATGTCTTCATATATTTTATAACTCCACAGTTACTAGATGCAGATAAATCACCGAGATCAGCTGAGTTTTATGAGGTGGACTATGTTTATGAAAATGACATATCTTCAATTTCAGTTTATTTACACTACTGTACATATACAATATAATGTTACAAGAGATAATATAATTAAGTAAACAGATTAAAGTTACAATCTTTGTAATCAGTTATTGAGTGAAAGTGTAGGGCAATTAAAGTAGCTCAGGCTTTCTAGTTAATCACCCTCCCTCACCCACCCTCTTTCACTCGATTTTTTAACATTTTTTGCTTTGCTGTTCGAAATCTATCCACGATCTCCAAAGAAATTACTGTAAATATTGCAAGCTTATCAGACATATTTTAAATGTGTGCACTTGCTTTTAATCTAAAAAATGGGGAAATGGTCAAAATAGCGATTTTAGTGTTGTATGACAGGTTATTTACCTTTTGGGGTCCCTGTGTAATTTATCGCTTCTAATACCAAACAAAATGCTTATAAATAAATGTGTGATTCTATATTAAGCTTTTTTAGTGAGTTTTGAGCAAGTTTGGGTCTTGAAACAAACTCTCCGGTTATTGATGACTGCGATCAAGCTGTTACGGTTCAGTGGCTGAGCATATGTTCATGCAAATTTCCCACCTGTTATGCAGTATTAAACCTACAGAGTGCTATACTAACCATTATCCATTGCGAGTTCTTCGCTTTCATCATTGTGCTGGCTGTCAGAAAGTCGAGCACCTGCTTCATTACTATGACTTTCATTCATTTGTGTTTCTTGATTTTCATGACTTTCTGAAGCAGTATTATCCTCCTAAAACAAACCAAAATGTCCATTACTGTATACTTGTTAGACTTAGCTGTTACTGTTACCTCTTCTTGTCTGCCCACCTGCTGCCTGCATGCTTCTCTCCCTCACTCTCTAAATATCAGGTACTGGAAAATCCCAGATTTAGTAGCAACTTCTTGATATATACCATATATAGGATAGCATCCATGGGTGGTCTACACTGCCAAGGCATCATTCTTTCAACAATGCAAAGCATGTGGCAAACAGCCTGTGTTTGACTCCCACTAAGCTAGTATGTGAGTTCAGTTTTTTTGATGTGTTGTTGGTTGCTTAAGCACTGGACATTTAGTGGAATTAAGGCGCTATATAAATATAAAAGAAGCTAGAGTGCTTGAGGTGGCTGCCTACTATAGAACAAATCCATGAAAAAGTCTTTAAATCACAATTTTTTAAACTCGAATTTGATGCTGATTTCAAATCTGGAAAGAAAAAGGGGTGTCCTGAGGTCTTTTTTGAGATATTCACAATTAAACACAAGCATATCAAAAACTTTTTGAAGAAAAAGAAGCGAAAACCAATTATCTACGAAAAATTCATAACTTCACCATTGATCAAGCTTTTGACGTTATTTTTTCAAGAAACTTAAATTATACATCGTTTTACAAATATAAGTCAAAAGGTTTGGAAAATATTGAGAAATATTGTCAACATTTTTTTTTTATTCGGCTTGCCCTTGGCAATTTTGTCTGAAACGGGTGCAAAAAATGTATACTTACTGCTTTTTCTATGAGTAAAACCCATGTCATTTTTTTCAAACTTTGTCAAAAGTTTCTTTTTAATATGCTCTTTTTGAAATCCACAAAAAAATTATAGAGTCCCGTGCAAAATTTGAGGGTTTTGCCCTGTTGAAGTTAAAAACGTGTATGGTTCTTCAATAAAAGTTTGAAGGTTATTCGTGCGCGTGCACAGTGGTATCAGATTGCCTGCTTCATGGCGTCATAGTGATTGCGTAGAAGCGTGCGCAGTAGCTTCATTTTTCTATAGTAGGCAGCCACCTTAAGCAACCTCCCAAGTGCATCCAGAACTGGATATCCTCACAGCTAAGCATTGACCATTGCTTTTATAACATAGCTGTTCATTTCATGCAGATGGACTATTGACGCAGAAAATTAGGTGAAAAAATTCAAAATTTCTTTCAACAATGTCACCAAAAAGTATTTTCCATCAGAAATTTATAAGAGCAAAAAAAAAATGATTTTAGAAATGTTTTGTGTTTCGAAAGACAATTAATGTTCGGGAAAAAAAAAAGAAAGAAAAAAACGGTTGAAAACGACTTTTGACGTCAGCGCGCGAGCATGTTCAAAGATATCCAGTCAATCAGAGCGCGCGTTATATCATGGCTATGACGTGAGAGTGCGAGGGTGCACAATCACCAGCGCGAGCGTGCACAATCCATATCTTGTTCATGGATATCCAACCAATCAGAGCACGCATTATATCGTAACTATGTTATAAATTCGAATGTAGTAAAGAGTGTGTGTATGGAGGATACACAGCCCCACAAGCTTCTAGCTTTAAGGCCTACTGTGTATAAATAAAAAGATTTATTTTACTATTGTGGTTGTAATTTTATTATTCTATAGGGCTCTATGCAATCACATAATTCCTGTTCTGACTGATTCATGAACCTCATGCAACAAAATATCAGTTTATCATGTAATGACACACATTTGTTAAGGTTATTTTAAATTATGCAACTATACATGTATTAAAGAGTCAGCTCAGTACTTAAGTTGTAGTTAATAGGTGGACAAATATAGGTTTTTCGAGAGTATGAATAAAACAAACCATTTGGGCGTTCGTTAATTCACTTTATAGGACATATTGGAGTGGCTGAGTATCCAAAAGCCCTACTTACAGCAGAGTTAATAGAGTTAATCTATTAACTCTGCTTACAGTAATGGTCTGAGGAAACTACAAAAGGAAGCTTTGAACCCAACATCAAATGTCAAAATATTTGTATATGTATTAAGATTGAATGTGCATAATTTTTCGTTAGCTTCCGGGTTTGCGTTTTCTTACCTCTGATACTTGTAAAAAAGCTTCCGATGTTTCACTAGCATCATTCATTGAAAGAGGAATGTAACCCTGTTGTGAGTCGTTTATCTGTTCTTCCTCGTCATCGTCTTCTCCGCTGCTGCTCGATTCTTGAACAATATTACCATAAACTGGTTCTTCTTCTTCCTCTGATTCGCCCCGGTCCTGTGGAATATCCTTTGGAGAAATCTGGGGTGTCATTTTTATCATTTCTTGACGTATATCAATCATTTAAGTATGATTTTTATCGAAGAAAAACAACACAACTTCATCTTTCTTTATTCCATAACATTGAGACGCCAAGCAATTGGTCCAGCGGAAGTTTACACACAGGTAACCCAGTATAGACTACTACGATCAAATTTTCAACACATTTCGACACTTTACAAAAGAGGAAAACTGGGGTTTGCCATTTCTTGTTAGCATTTTTAGTTCGTGGGATATTAGAGTTTCAAGATTATGCTATATGCTTGCTATGGCAACTCACTGGTGTCCAGGCCCCTAACAACATTTTTAGCTTTCCAGAAATTGCTATATTATTCAATTTGAGCAGAAAATGTTTGACTAAATTTTTGCCTACGACCATGCGACAGATATTTTTACCAAGCCTCATTTGATACTATCTCTTTATAAAGGTATAAATGCCAAAAACTTTAATTTAAGTAAGGGTGGCATAGAACCGAGGCTGTTGCTATGACAACAGATCTGTATAGTTAATTTTGAAAAACAGCTGGATTATTAAGCTACTAAATTTGGCTGATTTTGATTGAAATTGGGCTGAGATATAGCTTATCATTATCCTAGGCTGGTCAAGTATTGAGAATATGACGTCATCAGGAACAATGGACACTACTTTTTAAACTCAAATATCTTTGGAAGGAAAAAGATCTTTGAAAAAGGAAAGCAACATTTTATTTCACTATTAAAGGTCTTTCAATCCATGCAAAAAAAGCAAGTCAAAAATTTGATCAGAGTAGCACTTTAATAGCTGTTAATAAAATACATAAAACAGTTGAAAAATATAAGTTGAATATCTTTAGTAAAGGAAAAGTAAAAGAAAACATTATACTCAAGAGAATGATTGATGAATGAAATCCCTTTTTGGACAAAAAGTACTTTTAATGGTACTGAAGGCGAATTTGATTAACTATATTAATGCTCCATGATTGACAGGCAGTTGAGTATTACTGACGTAAGGAACATCGCGCGGTCGCGTTGCTGTTGTTACATACAGAGCCAAGTACGAAACAGCCCTTACTGGAAGTACAAATTGGTTATTCAAACTTGGATTTTTGGAGTAAAACTAAATTTTAGCAGCAAAGGAACACAAATTAACACAAGATAAGCAAACAAAAATAACGTTCATTTGATTCAAATAATGGGGGAAAACTATAGAAATCCAACCACTTTAGGTGTCGTAGTGCCCTTGATTGAGCCTGCATTTATTTATTGAAGCCACTCAGGTTACAATCCCAGCAGTCCTTCGTGGTGGTAGAAAAATGTGAAATCAAAATTTTTCCTGGTATACATATATAATTACATACATACTGTATGCGGGGACTCCAAAATATGCCTTCTCGGGTTTCGGCCTCTTCCTGCTCAACAAATTGAGTCGTAGCATAGTGGCAAGGAAAGAGGGAAATGGGTATTGGTAGTGAGTGGTCCCACATTCAATTCCTTTTGACATCCATGTTTTTTTTAAAGAAATTTAATCTTTCACTCTATTTATAAGTCTAAAAAATTCTAAGTCTGTTATTTTAAGGTATAAGTGTAGAAATGCAAATTAAGATCTTCCTCTGGAGTCAGATTGGCTATCTTCCATTTCTTGATCAGTGCACTGCTGTTCCTTGCTCGCCCACTTATTCTAATGTGGTGGGCATGCTAACCACTTGCTTATAACTGCTATTGGGCCAGTCCCCTGGAAATTATGCACTGCTTATGGTATTTAATTGTGATAAACAAGTCTGTCACTCACAACAAAATCATTAAGATCTTGATCTGGTGTTTCATTGGGTATCAAGACTCATCCACCTGACTAAATACAAGTGCATGATTGGAAGTTCAAGTTATGAATTATTGAGTTTGAGAAGGATAATGAAAACCACTTTACTAGAATACTAAATAGTATCAAGTGAAATAAATTAAAACCAATTGTAAATATTCTATCATTGTCTGTAATTATGTAGAATTACTGGTTGTAAATCCATGTTTGAGCAACAATAGAACGACAATACAATACATACAATATAGAACAATAAACTACAATACAATACATGTACAAATACTGAAGCCATCAACTAGTAGCACATGGTGGAATTCATTATGAATGATCAATTATTACAATTGTCTATTTGCATTAGCAATTATCAACAACCAGTACATTATAGACTCTATGAGTACTATTTTTATGTAGTGCATAACCTGGAAGGCTAAAAATAGTAGTAAGAATACAGGAAGGAATTTCTAAAATTATTTTTCATCAAATAACAAAATAGTGAAACTGGTTCAGGATGACAACTTTGACCAAAGAAATAATAGTATGCTAGGTATTTTTAATTATTAAGATCTAAGGATAAATATAAGCTATGGCCTACTTATTTACAAAGAATATGGCTTTTTCTTCCTTTAGCCTATGGCATTAATACCTTCCCACAACATAGGAGAGATGCACTGTGACTTCTGGGCTGTTTCTTTAAGGCAGTTTATGACCTCAATGTTTGCATCAATGAAGCTCTTAGACTGATAGGGTAAACCATGCTTCTTGCATAGTTCCTTCATCTGTGTCTGTATGTCACGGAGCTTTTCACGTGCAACACGTGGAAAAAGGTGATGCTCAAACTGAAATTGCAAGCCACCATGGAAGAAATCAAGACGTGGGTCACACTCAATGTCCATGGTGGTATCCATCTGGGACAGTAGAAACTTGTCAGTTTTAAAAGCCTCTTGTGGAATACCATGATGTGTTTCCATAGAGAAATGGCTCAAGGTTATTTGAATGTGAATAATCCCAGCCAAGAAGTGGGCCAGCAAAATGAAGACTATTCTGGTTGGCCATGTTGGAAGGTGTGAGCATAAGTACAGGTACCAGGTCCAAAATAGGCACATAGTAAGGAGCTCCAAGAACCTGTACTTCACTTTCTCTTTTGAGAGTGCCAAAAGAAAGCTTTGCAGATACAAGTTGAATCTTGCTAAGCCCATGACGAGGAAGTACAAATGGTGTTGGTACTTTACAAACATCTTGGCAATACCATCAAAGGCCATTACTCGTTCATGGTAGTATGAATAAATAGACTTAAAAAATTTATCAGAGATGGCTAGAACTGGAAGATGTTGAATGTCTGGATCAAATTCAATGGAGTTGGTCACAATGTGGTGGGCATTGTGACTCTTTTGCCACCATCCAATGCTCACACCCGTCAGAAGATTACCAACAACAAGGCCAATCCAGTCGTCCCACTTTGAGTTATGGGTAACAGCATGGTGTCCAGTGTCATGTCCAATGAATGCCATCTGCTGCCAGAAGACTGCAAGCAGAACAGCTCCAAAAATTTGAAGCATGACATTGTTAGAGAATATGACACAGTAGATAATGGCAGCAAAGACCAGGGCTAAGACCAACATTATCTTTGCATAGAACCAATCTGTTGGAAAAATCAGTTAAAGCATGAATATATTAAACATCAATATTGAATTCCAGGTGCGAAGGTTTCAAATATAGATTGCATAACGAATGAATTCCATTCAAAACACAGCCAGAACACATCAAAAAAATAATGCTGAAGTAAATATCATAAAAGAATATCAAATAAGATAAATTAATTGTAGGAGAATTATCTAGAAGGCCATGGTAAATCAGTTAGAGGCGGTACCGGCCGTTCAAAAAAAAAAAAACTCTTCGAATGATTTCCAACATGAAAATTATATATTTCTAGGTATTACACAACAATTTAAGCTCACAGAGATAATTTAATATGGGGTATTTCGTAAATTAATGGGATTGTGCAATAAAAGGCCGCTGAAACGAGCTGACAACAAAGACTTGTCAGTTTCATCGGTTATTCTTTAGCGAAATGTAAGTTTATATATGACAAGGGTGTTAACCTCAGAAATCATATTGTGGCTGATGGAGTAAGAAGTGCCTGTTTATATGTCAGAGCAAGATATATCACCATATTAAAAAATCCCTAATTTAGCTTAAATTATTTTCCTGGCATTTTACACGGAAATATTGGTTTTACGGCAAACCGATAGCTTTTGTGAGATTCAAAAATCCAATATATTCAATGCTTGTTGAACAGGTTCTTATAATTTAAATTTAATTACTTTAAATTCTTGGTGAGGAAGAGAAGCGAAAAAATAATCCTTTGCTGACAATCATGACCACAACGAAACTGCAGCCGTTCGGCTTTTACTTACAGTTAGTTACGAGGCCGCCATCTTCAATAATTTTATGCCTCATTTCTTCAAAATCTTCGCTTAGCTTGGTTTTCTTGCTTTCGTCGCTTTCTCCCTTCACTTTACCGATTCTAAACGCTGGAAGTTTCTTCTCCACAACCCATTCAGGGTGAAAAGCCTTGAAAACATCTGTGCAGTCATGGCCTGCCATATAACGAATGGGTAACTCTCCGCCGGGATGGAACTTAATCCATTTTGAAAGGTCGTACACTTCACTACTGATAATCACCCAGCAGTCATCCTTCGTACAGTGTTTCTTTACTTCCTCGCTAGTATATAACTTAGTATTTCGCCTTTCCCGGACCGCCATTTTCGGTGTTATATGAACAGCAATGCGGTGGTGTGTCACGGTCCGCTTGCTTCAAATCTCAGGGAAAAATCGCGAGCCAGCGATGCAGTGATGCAGTGATGCAAAGTCCAGTTACTTTAGTATGATCACCCTATCAAAATGACGCTATCTGATTGGTGGAAACCGATCGGACTAAATCAACGCGCACGTGTTCATCACCAGATAGTGTTACAACAGGAAAGGAGGACTGGAATATTATTGTTTGCACAATACTTGTGTTACACCCTGTTAGTTTTAAAATAAAGCACATTTCCTATTAGAGCGGTTTTCTTATGAGAAACGATGCGTAGCCGTACTGTGGCCGTATCTTACCGTAGCTGTAACTACGCGATTGGATAAATAACTGGAAGACAATGGGAAGCCATTTCGATGTTACGGCATGTACCGTATCACGTGTACGTGGTTAAGTTAGTACCGTACGTTTCCCACTCATACGAAAACCACTCTATACATTTTATATCGTAGAACGTGCTAGCTTTGTGTAAAGCATGTCGTGTATATTATTTTATGTTTTGTATTGCTTTTATAAAATAAAATAAACTATCTTTTCTGTGCTCTGATACCATTAACACGGTTTTTTTCAAGCGTTTCGACAGATCAGAGACTATCCTGCCTGCGAGGACTGGGATTTGATCACCAAATATTCTAGGTCAAATCCGCAGCCATTATTTTTAAATTTTTAAACACTTCGATCACTGAAGGTGAACTGTTCATTGTTTACCAGGGAGGGGGGCTAGTTTTTTTTTTTTTTTGAGGGGAAGGACACTAAAAAATTCAGGCTCAAGGGAGGGGGGGCCCACACAAAAGAATTTGAGTCGAAAGGGGGTTCAAAATAAAAATACACAGCACTTTCACCTGGGACTGAATTTTGCAAATGGAAGTGTCATTTTTTAATACAACAACTGAGTAGCCTGCGTGGAGCCCGAACCAGAGTTTAGAATCCCACTAGAAATAAGTTGTCATTGCAAGATTCCTACTAGTTTGCAAATGTTCTGGCTGAGTGCAATGATTAGCCTGAGTAGCGGCGCTTTTTGTTGTTTTTCTTTTTTTGGGGGGGGGGGGGGGGGAAGGAAGGGAAGAGGGAAAGGCCATGCAATGGTGAAACAAACCTGCAAAAAGGGATCCCACCTGGGTTGTTTTTGACATTCAGGCAAGGCACGAAGGAAGAAAATTTGATGTTTTGTCCCTTGATGCTTCACGAACTGTGTCCAATACCTCCTTTCAGACACTCGGTGCATGAAAACAGATCACAGGTAGCCCAGTACAGCCTGAGAAGTGTCAACTTTTCAAAGACGTTTATTTAGTGCCAGGTTATTATTTATGGTAGTGGGGATGAATAAAAAAATTGGTAAATATTTAAAATTTCACATTCTTAAATTTTAGACAAATTTCAAAATAATTTTTTTATTTATTTTTAAAAGTGAATTGCAAAACTTGTCTCATTTTCTCAATTTTCTATTTTTATCCCCTATAAAATAATACTTTTAGGAAAAGATGGGTGAGGGGTGAGGTTAAAAGTAACTAGGAATGCATTGTTTGTAACAGCAAACATTTTTATGTGTTCTCTATTATCTTTTGTCAAAATAAAATATTTTCCGACAATAACGATGAAATAAGCTTTTTCTTTTTCCAAAAGGTATTCGGTGGATCTTTCCACCGTTGAGTTCTATTTATTTTCGAGCAAAACCAGTGGTAAATTGAGCCGAAAACCCAGAACTAGGAAACACTGAGCTAAAAAGAAAATGTTTGCTGATTGGCTAATTTCTTCTGCCTGAGAGAAGGGAATTCAAATCACCTGGTGGCTGCCCTAGCCGAGGGAGACTTGTACCCCATTCACATCAAAACCTGTTTAGTTAAAATGAGATTTTATTAAACAAAATGTTTAGAGACTAGAAAGCTTCAATGTAATTATTTTATCTCTAATCTGTTCAGTACAATATGAAGGATAGTTTATATGTATTATTTCATCAAAGAGTGAACAATGTTTGTAAATAATTTTCTAAACATGTTTAGTTAAACTACTTTAAAACATGTTTAAGCTATAGTGTGAACAGGGTATTGGTGTATGCTGTTGTGTTTAGCACAAAATTTAAAAGTTACAGTAAGCAAAACAAGAATGTAGTGACTTATACCAAAAAAAGGACTTCCATCTCCTAAGTCGTACATTGACAATCAATTTTACATGGCCAGTAAAGAGTGAAATAAGGAAATGTTTTTCTTACCCTGTTCCTTGAATAACTGTGGAAAACGTTTTGCTCTTGGTTTCCTTCGCCCTCATAGCTGTCCTCCAAAAACCTTTTAAACAACATTTTAAATGTCAAAAAAGCCTGAATATTTCCTGAAATATCAAAATTATGCATTAATGAACATGTAACTTCCATCAGCTATTATGTACAGAAACTTTTAACTGCAAAAATTTTTAACTGCAAAAATTTGAGAACAATTTTTCATTTTCTAGACCCCCCAACCTACCTGTTTCACCTCCATGATGTGAGGTCCATGTGAGATCAAATAAAAGACCATATGTTAATCCTCTAAATCATAATATTAAGTGCAAATTTAGTTCCAGTAACCGCCGTCTGGGAATGCTAAGGTCCCTAATAGCATGGAGAAGGAAAACTGAATTGGTTTTGTTGGACTCATTAATGTGCATTCTGCTAAAAACTAATTTAACTCTGAGGACAAAATATGTTTAAAAACATTTTAATAATACATTATTCTTGACTACAGTACATAAATTGTTTACTTAGTTATCGTGATTTCCTTTTTTAACAGTTAAATTATAACAAAAATGCCTCTTAGAACATCAAATCATAAACCTGTCAAACTAGAATTATCATGCATCTCAAGCTTTCTGTCAGGTCACATGGAGGTCATAGTCTGGCATCAAGTCAATTGGTCAAGAAGGAAGATACAGCAGCTTGTTCTTCCATCAGCTCCTTGGCTGTTGCATCCATCTTCGCCCTTGAAAAGTCAGAAACTGATAAACCTTGAACAATGGACCACTGGCGGTTGGCATCAAGTTTGACTGGGAAAGAATAAACAATCCCTTCTGGGATGCCATAAGAACCATCTGAGATCACACCCATGGACACCCATCGGTCCTATGAAAATATAGTATAAATATGTAAAATAATCCTAAACTAAACAACTACAGCACTCAGTGCACAGTGACAATGATTTTAATAGCTGTATAGATGATGATGACTTACTGAAGAAGTACCAAACCACCAGTCTCTCATGTGATCACATATGGCTTTGGCTGCAGACATGGCACTGGATAGCTTGCGGGCACTGATAATTGCAGCTCCACGCTTCTGTACAGTCTGATATACATAATATTAAATTAAAGATAGGGTGAAATACTGATCAACAATTAAATTTATGTAAAACATGGAGTAGATACAGAAGTTAACCAATCCAGGCAAGCAAAATCTTACAATTCTGGTATTAGCCTTGTCCAGAGTTGCAGAATATCATTGGGCTGTCTTAGGGGAAGCTTTAATACATATGGCATCTTTTTCACTTGCTTGATAACCATTATTGCTAGTAACCTTTTCCATATGGACTATTATGATTGTCATTCGTTACACTTTTTACAGCCTTACCAACATATGACATTTTTATTGACAGAGATGGAAATGTATCCACGTATTTGATAACTCTCTTACAAATACTGAATACCTACAGCAAGGGTAGGGTTAGGTTAGTACTGATGTACTGATATAAGTACTGATTATGCTCAACATTTCTTCTAGGGGTTAAAATCATAATGATTTGATAACTTTAAGGAACTACAAGATAAAGAAAATCCATGCATGAGGGAGGAAATATTATATAGTTCTTATTATAGTATATTATTCTTTATTACTATCTATACAAAACCAACCTTAATGAAATCTCCATTAAGATAGTCATCATCTTTGACAGCTTCACGGATGGGTACCTTAGAGCCATTCATAGTAACAGTGCCATGGTTCACATCAGGATACTGAGTGGATGAATGATTCCCCCAGATAATAGTATTGCTTACTTGGTCTATTTTGATTCCAAGACGAGCAGCAATCTGGTAAAAAAACAACCAAGTCATCAGAATAATAATAATAATAATCTTTATTTTATATAGCGTCAATTCTAAAATATATCAACAACGCTTTACAATATATACAAGATAAAGAAAGGAAATATAAAATGCACAAAATATTTACAAAGGCAAAAATAATAATAAGTCTAAAATACAAAATAGTATTGAATAGGTACATAATTACAAGTATTCATTCAAATAAAATAAAAGAAATAAAATAAAATAAATAATTAATTAATTAAGATTGTAGGCATGCCGGAAGAGCCAAGTTTTCAGTTCTTTTTTGAAAGTAGATATGAAATCACAAGCTCTGATGTTGAACGGGAGGGAGTTCCACAACTCAGGGGCTGCATAGGAAAACATTCTATAACCATAGTTCTTAAGATTATCAGAAATAAAAAATAGTAAAGGATTTATAAAGATAATTGTGATTGTAATAGTTGGTAATTGATCCTTGATAAGGTGTAAGTGAGTGGTTGGTATAAAGGTGTCACTGATTGGTTGGTGAGGTGTCACTGATTGGTTGGTGAGATGTCACTGATTGGTTTGTAAGGTGTCACTAATTGGTTGGTCAGGTGTCACTGATTGGTTGGTGAGGTGTCACTGATTGGTTGGTGAGATGTCACTGATTGGTTTGTAAGGTGTCACTAATTGGTTGGTCAGGTGTCACTGATTGGTTGGTCAGGTGTCACTGATTGGTTGGTCAGGTGTCACTGATTGGTTGGTCAGGTGTCACTGATTGGTTGGTGAGGTGTCACTGATTGGTTGGTGAGGTGTCACTGATTGGTTGGTCAGGTGTCACTGATTGGTTGGTGAGGTGTCACTGATTGGTTAGTGAGGTGTCAGTGATTGGTTGGCTAGGTGTCACTGATTGGTTGGTAAGATGTCACTGATTGGTTGGTGAGGTGTCACTGATTAGTTGGTGAGGTGTCACTGATTGGTTGGTGAGGTGCCAGTGATTGGTTTGTAAGATGTCACTGATTGGTTGGTGAGGTGTCACTGATTGGTTGGCTAGGTGTCACTGATTGGTTGGTAAGATGTCACTGATTGGTTGGTGAGGTGTCACTGATTGGTTGGCTAGGTGTCACTGAGTGGTTGGTAAGGTGTCACTGATTGGTTGGTGAGGTGTCACTGATTCGTTGGTGAGGTGTCACTGATTGGTTGGCTAGGTGTCACTGAGTGGTTGGTAAGGTGTCACTGATTGGTTGGTGAGGTGTCACTGATTCGTTGGTGAGGTGTCACTGATTAGTTGGTGAGGTGTCATTGAGTGGTTGGTAAGGTGTCACTGATTGGTTGTTCAGGTGTCACTGATTCGTTGGTGAGGTGTCACTGATTCGTTGGTGAGGTGTCATTGAGTGGTTGGTAAGGTGTCACTGATTGGTTGGTGAGGTGTCACTGATTCGTTGGTGAGGTGTCACTGATTAGTTGGTGAGGTGTCATTGAGTGGTTGGTAAGGTGTCACTGATTGGTTGTTCAGGTGTCACTGATTGGTTGGTGAGGTGTCACTGATTCGTTGGTGAGGTGTCACTGATTCGTTGGTGAGGTGTCATTGAGTGGTTGGTAAGGTGTCAGTGAGTGGTGGGTTTGGATGTCAGTGGTTGGTCAGTTGTCAATGAGTGGGTGGTCCTGTGTGAGTGAGTGGTTGGTCAGGTGTCAGGAAGTGGTTGGAGGCATGAAAGTGATGGTTAGCTGTCAGTGAATGGTTGATAGAAGGAAAAGGTGCCACCCTTACTACTTAAAATTGTTTACCTGTGCTGTGGCTCTGTTCTGGTCCAGCCTAGTAAGGCATGAGAAGTTTTCTTTTGGGATACTAGGAGCCATCTTATGAGTGATGTAGCAATTGGTGTTAGCTGGATTACCAACAACACAGACCTACAAATAATGAGGGTTTATCATGTAAATCCAAAACTCATGGAACAGAAGAAGAAGAATTTCCATAACTGGAAAGAGCATGTCAAAATCAGTAAAATGGTGAGGAAGTTTGAAGTAAGTAAGTTAAAAAAGCACGAATATATCAATTTTTAAAAATCGAAATTTTGTATGAAAACATTCATTGGAGGCATGTCTTGCCTCCAGCAAAGGTTTTCTTACAATATATCTTTGTATGTTTTAAACTTATTTCCTTCAAACTTCCTTCAAACTGATTTTAACATGCTCTTTCCAGATATGGTAATTATTTTTTTGTTTTACTAATTTGAAAATACCTCATTAATTCAATTAATAACTTTTAAGTATTTGAGCTATAGAAATGCATGAATATGATAATCAAACTTGGGTAGTCAATGCATTGCTGGTGATAGGATAATAACAATGTTCAATCTAAACAAGGTATGTGCCACACTAAAACTAAAGTCAACATGACTTATTGTAACAGGATGTGTTTGTTCCTACTAATGTGAATTTCTCTTGGATTTTATCATTACCTTAACAGTTTTCTTGGCAACCTCATCAAGGATTTTTCCTTGAGTTACAAAGATTTTAGCATTGGCTTCAAGGAGATCTTTCCTCTCCATACCTTCCTTTCTTGGCATTGCACCAACCATCAGAACTACATCAATGTTAGTAAATGCCTCTTTAGCTTCAGCAGTTGCAACAACCCCTAAAGAATGAACAAATTAATGCTTTACAAAAACATGCAATAATTGATCAACATAAATGTTGGTTGACAATTGATCATTTTCAATTGACCCTTTCGATTACTTTATATCAATAAATAAAACCACCACTTAAAGAACACAACTAATACACAGCTCAGTGGTGAAATCAACCCAGGAGTAGCAGTGGAGTGAGCAATGTGAATGTCCCGGTGAGTGTAGTCTTGAGAAAGAAAGTTGTTGGTGGTGACTGAAGTTTCGAAAACCTGAGCAGAAGTCATCTTCAGAGTACAGTCGTGGTGAATGAAAGACAGTGGATGGTATATATAGCTCTGGTGGAGCAGACTTATAGATCTTAACAGGATCTATTCAAGATTTTGTCAGGATCTTGTCAGGATCTTGCAGGATCCTTCAGGATCTTATCTTTAAACTTATCTTCAAACTGTTCAAATACAATTTCACTAGTTGCTATTCTTTTCGGCTTTTGACATGAATTGACCCAAGGTCACCCAAGTTTCCGGAGCATTACATTTGAGATGGGATCACACTTCCTTAGAAGTCTGAGTGAAAAACATGCATCTTGATGTGTTAAGACTGCAGTCCCTCTATTCCCCTTCATTTTTTACTTCCGTGCCCCCTTCCCTGGGGATATTGGACTTGCGACCAAACCTCTTCGACCAAACTAAATACGATCGGAACAATGACTAAAGGAAAAAGAGGGACTGCTCAATGCATTGCCCATCAAAATGAAAATTTACTGGTATATTGAATGATATGCTATCAAAATGAAATATTTATGTACAAATGTTTGTCTGAAAAGGTTTCCACCTGATCTGAAATAGTGACATAGAAATGGTGTCACTGCGAAACTAAGGTTTCAAGAAGCTTGAGAAAATTGACTAATGAAAGTTTATATCCGAGTTAAAACTTGATTTTCAGAAGAGGTTTTTAATATTTTGTATACATTTACTATGATATTCATTATTGAGTAGGAAAATAAAATAAAGAAATAACCGTGTCCCGAGCAGCTGGAATACTAAGTATGACACCTCAGTTTTGCAAATTTTCTCAATTCTGATTGGCTTATATTTTTCTCAGAACAGCTGGTTGAGGTTTCAAGGTTCTTATTTCCCATAAAATGTCCAGTTTAAAAAATCGAGGGGAAACAATGAAATAACAACCAAAATACATAGTATTATGTGCATGTGTTTGTTCTCACTTACCATGGAGAAGTGGAAGAGCACAGTCTTGTAACTCCATGACAACACCATTAAGGGCTGTCATCATTGGTGGAATGTCAAGAAGATGAAGAATAAGAGGCTAAAACATAATTTGAAAAAAGAAAAGAAAACTAAATCCAGTTTGAAATACATCAGAGTCAGAACCCTAAACATTACTGTCTTTGCCTGAAGTATAATAAGATAGTGTTTTGCAAGGTTTTACAGTTTCAATATGTATAGTAATTAGTGTCATTGATGTTTTAGCTCTCCTTGTGACAGCCATAATCAAAATGAAGAAAGAACAAGGTGAAAACCATGTATTATCATTGACTTAAATAAGTCAATAATAATAAGTGGCACGAAGATATGAAGTTTATTTTCGAGTGGTTTTTATTATATAGGCACATCCACAAACAAAAACTATGCAATAAAGTGTGTTAAAGTGAGCGGGAAAACATTGGAAGTGACGTTGAAAACTTTATGTGTGAGGATATGGAAAATATGTCACAGAGGTCCCAGATATAATTCGTATGAAAAATATGAGTGGCATATTTCCCAGTAAAACAATATTGTCTACATAATTAACTGCTCTTTAAAACATCAAACTGTACCTGCTCTATGCACATGGAAGCTGGCAAATATCACACCACTTCCTAAGGAGTCTCCTCTAAGTAGCCTTAACCAACTATGACCTATCTCTGTCACCAATGCCCTCATGAGACTTTTTGAGAGAGTTGTCTACTCAAGTGAGCTTTTCAAGCTTAGTACAGAGTACATTGGCAGTGATCAGTTTGCTTATAAGAAAGGTATCAACTCAACTATGGCCCTTATCAAATGCCACCACATGTGGCTTCAGTACAAAACATAATGGATTGGGCTGACAACAATCGTATGGTTCTCAACTTAGATAAAACGTGGGAGATGGTTCTTAGTGGAAACTCTTCTAAGCCACTTCCCATCCAAGGAATTTGACGTTGAGATTGGTTAAAATTTCTTGGAGGAATGTTCCAGGACAAGCCATGTAATTGGGATAAACATTTCAATTATGTGCTTAGCAAAGCTAGTGGTAGACTTGACATCTTAAGAGTCTGCAAATTTTATGGCTATTCTAAAGATGATCTGCACCTACTGTTCAACAGCCTAATTATGCCAATTTTTTATTTTGCAATTGAGATGTGGGGGTGCGCCTACGACACCAAGTACCTCGGTCAAATTGATAGTTTCTTCAGGCAAGCTTACAAGTTTGGGTACATGAGTAAACAATACAAGAACAAAGAAATTATTGAGGAATAACTGAAAACCCTTCCCACCCACTGAATGAACTACTGCCCCCTCTGTGGACCCGTGCTTTATGAGATCCAGGACATAACTTTATTCTTTGTAATGTTTCCACCGAGTGATTCAAACATGCATTTTTCAACCAATGTCTCTTCAAGTTTGTCTGACTTTTAAATGCCAATGTACATTTTTACTTTTTTTCACGACGCCCAAAACCACCGGTAAAAAACTCACCTTAAATGAAAAATTTCAGCTTCAACAATTTTGATCAAGTTGACCTAAATACCAGTCTAAAATTTTCACTAGCAAACAGAACAACTTTTAAAATCAAAAAACCTGCACAAATGTCCAAAATTATAATGAAAAAAACTTTAAACATTTTTGGAAAACCAAAAACCACTGTTTTTGACGTCATTTCCCAAAGCCAAAAATCATGTTTTTCATTGCATCGTTTTCCATTCAATTTTTATTTCTACTCCAAAAAATACCCTTACACAGGATAGTTTGGTTCAACAGCCTATCCCAATTTGGAGGCATAACACTAATTACTAACATTTCACTCATGATTGAAAGCTGCACGGCTGCTAATAGCGCCTTAATATGCAGCCCGTAAAGTCCTCCACTGGTCAAAATTGTGAAGTGCATTGAGACGATGTGAAATATCAAATATCAATTTCCTTAAAGTTCAACAACGTTTTACATATTTAAAATAGAGTTTAGAATATTTAATCTAGTGTATTTAAAACAAGCTAAGAAATATTATAAAAAGCCAAAGGGCAGAAACACATAAATCCTTACATAGAATGAATTCATATTTAATAATATATCATATTTCAGTAATATATGTTAAAAATGTAAGTTAATCAATTAATTAATCAGAGAGTACGCATTTTTAAACAGAAAAGTTTTAAGATCACGCTTAAATAAAGTGATGTCAGTATATTTAGTAAATAAACCCCTCCTGGCGGCTGGGATATCGGCTGATAATGTCCGAGGATAAGAAATGGTCCGAAAAAAGAACATTTGGCCGAGAAGCGAAGCTTCGAGGGCAAATGTGATATTTTGAGGACCATTTCTCATCCAAGGACATTATCAGCCGATATTCCAGTGAGCCAGAGGGGGTTTATTTATTTTATAACCCAACGACTTCACTGAAATGAATTCAGCAAACTGCATCGACTCGTAATCTCCAGAATTTTCAAAAAATAATTCTCTCTCGTCTCCAAGCTAGATATAAAAACAATTATTTTGGTAAATGAAAGCTGTTTGACATTGAACTATTCTATTGTTTGACATTTGTTGTCGAATTCTTTGTTGGTTTTTAGTAGTTTATAAAAACAATTTCGAAAACAAACCAAAAACTTCATTCACGAAACATGGATGCTTACCATTGAAGACATTTACAGTATATTTTGTTGATTTTTTCGTGTTTCCTGGCGTAGTTTTCTCAACCAGTCTTTGTATTTTACTCTCACTTGTTTGTAAAAACCGAGTTTCTTTGTTTTCCGTGTTTTCCGTGTTTTTTCTTTTCTTTTTTAACGTTTTTACCTTCTGCTGGACGAATATCACTTCGGACGGGGGATATCGCCTGATACCCGTCCTGCACGTGACCCATTTGAACCAATGACAGCGCGCGAAAATTCATCGTTGGGTTATAAGACCTAATATGCACAGGAAGGCTATTCCATAGCTCCGGGGCTGCATTAGAGAAGGCTCGTTTACCATACGTTTTCAGATTGTAAGAGCCTTTTGTTAAAAGGTGCGATGATGCAGATCTTAGCTGGCGAACTGGGACATATGGTTCAATAAGTTCGCGGATATATGGCGGAGCACAATCATTCAAAGCTTTGAAAGTTAATAAAAGTATCTTATAATTAATTTGCTGATCTACAGGCAACCAATGCAAGCAGCGCAGAACAGGAGTAATGTGGTCATACTTGTGACAGCACAATACCAAACGTGCTGCAGCATTCTGAACCCGCTGAAGTTTCTGAATTAGGTAATTCGGTATCCCGTACAACAAGGAATTGCAAAAATCTAGTTTACTTGAAATAAAAGCATGTACCAGGGTTTCACAGACTTCCATAGAAATATATTTTCGGATCCTCCAGATGTTTCTAATATGAAAAAAGCAAGACTTGCAGATGGAGGTAATCTGATTTACAAGAGTTATTTTGTCGTCAAGAATTACCCCTATATCCCGAACGGATGATGAAAGAGGGATAATATGGTCGCAGCACTTAAGACTCTCAATTGGTGGTCTGGGGCGATGAGCAGCTGACAGTACAGTGATCTCTGTTTTGTCAGTATTCAATTTCAATTTGTTAGCGGTCATCCAGTAATCAATTCTACTCAGACAAGACTCAACTTGGTATTTGGCTGATTCCATTTTGATAGGAGGATGTTTCAAAAGAGATATATAGCTGAGAATCATCAGCATATAAGTGAAAATCAATATCGTGATCTCTTAAAATATCACCGATTGGAGAGGTGTATATGAGAAACAATATGGGCCCTAAGATTGAACCTGAGGTACACCACATTGTAAAGAGCGACTAGATGATAAACTTCCCTGGAAACTGACACGGAAACGTCTATCAGTCAAGTATGACTCAAACCATTTCAGTACTAGACCATTAATACCAAACCTAGATGACATTCTTTCCAACAAAATGTTGTGATCGACTGTGTCAAAGGGTTAGTACTAGTCTGGTACTAGTGATCTGTGAGGTCACCCCAGGACATTGATAGAGACTACATATAAAGAAATACAAAAGGATTTTGGAGATTAGAAAGTATGAGGCTGATAAATAGGGCAAAAATGACCAATCAATGCAAAAAGGAGGGAATTTAGTTGTGCGCACGCGTGACCAGTTATGTGAGTTCAACCGAAGCTTCAACTTCAGGTCATTGAATGCGAGAAATTGAGGTTTTCAAAATGGTTTTATTGCTACTTCCAAGGTGACATTAGTCTTAACTGCCACTAGAAGCTACACAAAAACTTAGATATTTCAATTTTTGAGGGAAGAAGATAGATTGTTCTAAAGCACTTTATTATCACTGCAAGCAAACATCCCTTTGTTGACAAAATGGCCTTCTGGTATTTACCAGCAATGGTTTCGTGTTTAATTATTGCAAGCACTGAAAGACATCTTCTATGGAAGAATGGACAATGAAAAGTACACATGTGATGCTGTCTTGAATATACAGCTTTGATGAAGATCAAAGACAAAACCTTCCTAGAATAGAGTCTTAAAATGAATTTTCCAGTTATTGATGACCGTGATCAATGCCACTTGTTGAACTACACATGGAAACCATAAAACCTCACAAAACATTATTTATCCAAGTTACTACTATAATTAATCTTGTAGGTTTGATGTTAAATCAACTTACAGTATTAAGTCCAAAGACATCTCCCTTTGCAACAGAATACAACAAAGAATATGCTATCTGACCAGCAGCTCCTGTGATGCAAATACGTAGTGGTTCTGCCTGCATAGGGACAAATTAACAAAAGGTTTTCAGACAAATTTACTCTTCAGCAGTCAACTGAAAGACTTTCAAAAGTTGAGTATTTAAAAAGTCAAATGTTTGACACATTTGTGTACTCAGCTTTTTGTAAAATAAGAGTTGACAACAAATAAACCGACCTTCATTCCCATGTAAAATAATTTACTCAGTTGTAAATTATATATTTTTGAATAGTGGCAGTAAGGGATTTTGCATGAAATCATGAATGTTTTATTTTTTTATTTTCGTGATCTGTGATGAGCATGTTCTAAACATGTGAATCTTGAATTTCAACATTTGATATTTTCCATGAGCCATCATAGTCCTTATTCAATTTTCGTGAACCGTGCCGCCCCCCCCCCCCCCCCCGTTTGAAAGATTGACACAAGATAATTATTGATTAAATTAAATCTAGAATCTCTTTATATTACAAACATGGTCTTGCTTTTTCTTTACCTTTGTGAACGCGCAATAACCAAAACTATGCTCCATAAACGTAAGATATGTTCTTTTACCAAGAAATTTTCATGCAAACTTGCTTACAGCTGTAAGCTTAAATCGAAACTTGGATTTTAAGCTTATAGTAAAACAGCTAAATCATGTTATTTTAGTTCTAAATATTTGTCAGTGTTCGTTTATATTCACGATACGTTGAAACTTGAAATCAAGAGGAATAAAGAAAACTCTTAAAATAAAAAAACAACTGTAGAAATCGAAGTTTTTGGAATGCTCTTTGTCTCTTCCACTAGCTTACTGAGCTACATGTAGTTAGTTTGACACGACACGAGTAAACCATTTGTTTAGCTGCAAATTTCATCAAATGCAAATACAACAATATACAGAAGCCAAAGATGGGCACTTTAACGCAACTATAGGCGGTATAGCTTACCATTTTTTCCAGAGATATAGGAGAAAACACCTCAGACGTTTTGCAAGTAAAAGACAGCAACACCTAAAACTGAAGACGTGCCGTATACCACGAAGACAAGATAGTCACGTGGCATGTTCCACACAGGAAGCCCACTTTGAATCATCACCTATTTCTGCTTGGATCCATGGAAATTTTAACTTTTAAAAAAGTATCTATATTCACGGTTTCTTAGTCTTTGTATTGTTTGTCTGTTTCCAAATCTGTTTCCATAGGAAAATTTCTTTCAATCAAATATGCTGGTCTCTGAATTTCCTGTACTAAATGACAGGTAGTTTATAACGTAGTTTATAGTGCATCTTTTCCAGATTTGTTACTTGGATATATTAATAAATAAACGTTATAAATGTTATACGTTATCTAAATTTATACTAAATAAATGTTATTGTGATATTTTGCTCCAAACTATTTGATCAGCATTTTTTGGACTTGAAATATATATATCAGAATAAAAAGGACGCCATGTGATCCCTTTCAGGTAACAGTCACCCCCTTGAAATCGTTCTGGATCCGCCACCCGACTGTATAGGTATATACTGGGTATATAGAAATTAGGGACTTAAACTGTTTTTCTGTCAGGTCTTTAGCTTTAGGAAATTACTTTAGAGAAGTATTGCGGCCCGAGCACTGCAAATGGTGCTCATCCATTATGTTGGATTGCATCAATGTGAGGCTCAGCCGGTGTACATTTATGCAAAGGGTGTATTATGTCACGGATCAAAAGAGATCAAGAAAACAATACAGTGCACCAACCATCAATTTACATCTTCATATGATTTGACGTGGCGCTGAACTACTGGTGTGGCGATGTTGTGACTGACATACGTTTACGTTTTTGCATTATTACGTGTCTGAACCTGATGCTCAGAGCGGAACTTCACGGAACTTCGCGTGACGTATAAGTTTTATTGAGGACTGATAAGCGACAACGCATTTATCGACATTCTGTACACTGAGTTCCGCTTGCCGTAAACGTAACATCAGCTTAAGGGTTTCTCGTCAGTAGTAAATCTCATATTTGTTTCAGTTTTGGTCGACATATTCTAAAACTATTAGACCAAATGCATTTGATTGTAATTCACGGTTATATCTTGAGTGGAACAGGCTCTAACATTTATACCGCTAATGTGGCAAAAACATGGAAGAAACAGGGTCATGCCGTGACCATCGTTTGCCAAGATCCTATCGCGGACAAACTCCCCTTCGTAGATGAGTTTTATGTTGGTACAGATAAAATCCCTACATCGCCACCTCAAAATGGAACTATCAGAGTGGTAGTACCCGACATTAACCGTCTTCTTCTTGTGTATAGCTACGATAAATACCCTGGATATGTGGTCAAAACCCTGAACGAGTGTACTCTTGAAGAAATAGAAGCTCACATTGAAATGACTGCCAAAGGTCTTCGCAAAGTCGTCGATCAAGGAGCTGATATGATTCTCACAAATCACATTTTGTTGTCCCCGGTGATAGCAAGCCGAGCAACGGAAGGTACAAGTGTACCTTACGTCTGCAAGCTGCATGGCAGTGCGATGTTTTTTTCACTCAAGCCAAGACTACAAGAACTGAAGCCCTATGCCGTCGAAGGTCTGCGAAACTGCAAGTTTATTATAGCTGGTACAAATCACATTAGAGATGTTGCATGTGAAATACTGGAAAGTGAGAAAGAGGTAATTGGGATGGAAGGAAAAATGGTGATCATTCCTCCAGGATTAGATCCCGATGTCTTTCGAGCTGGTGGAGATATCGACAAAAGACAAAGTGCCTTTTTGACGAATGTTCGGGCTTTCAGGAGCAGAAAACCCAATGGTAGACAGGCTTCAACGATTTCCCATCCATCCATAGCTCAGTCAGAAGATTTTCACAATGATCTGGTTGCAGTTGCCCATTCATACGATCAGAGAGCAATAGATGCCGACTTAGTGGAGCGGTGGATCCCTTTCCAAAAGAGTGATTTCATTATTTGCTATTTTGGAAATTTTTTGGATACAAAAGGAGTAGGTGAACTGCTCACTGCATTTCCATTAATATTGAACCGAATTCCAGAAGCAAGGCTATTGCTGATCGGTTTTGGGCGGTACAGAGAACACTTAGAAGGCATGTTACGTGCTCTGAAGGAAGGAAACTTCGAATCCTTTAAGGTAAGTAAATAGTCATTTGACTCATATTTATTCATCTTAAGCAAAGTCTCAACCTCCTCTCCCTTCTTTTCGGCCAATAGTTTTCCAATATATTCTTTTGAAGCGAAGGAAGTTTTCCTAAAAGTAGAGATGTTTAAATTTAAGATAACATTTTCGAAGGGAATTTTGTGTTTCAATCTTTTTTCGATTTTTTATGAGCGTTCAAAAATAGGTGTTAAACAGGAAAATTTGCGCACTACAGGACAACAGGTTTCAATGAATTCAATAAGCTCTCCTAACTCAGCATAATTTGCGTATCGAGTGGCCAAGCGATGGTGTACTGAACCAGTGTCGTACATTTTGACCATCACTCATTGATTCTATCTTCATCATGTATGAGGGGGGAAAACTTTCCTGTTTAAAGAGCAACCCGGAAAAGGGGAGGAGTGCGAAATAATAGATTTTGAAAATATCGAAAGTGAACATGACCCTTGGGGGTCATGGGGATTGTGTTTTCATGTCACACCAGATATTTCCGGTGTTTCTTTCTTTTCCTGGTAGAGTAGTAGAAAGGGTATTACATTCGCCACTTTCACATCCCATAATGCTTTGCGGGTTTTTTTTGGGGGGGGGCGGCAGCAGCGAGACAAAATTGTTAATATTACCATGAAGATTAATAACAATTGAAGTAGAAAAACATCTAAAACACTTATGCATCTATCAGTATTAGCAAATAAAAACAGAAAGAAAGAAATTTGAACAGCTTTATGGGTAAAATTCGTGACATTTCTTAGTAAGTCCAATACATTGTCTGTACTGAACACCAAACAGTTCGCTCTTCCATGGGTGTGGAATCGACTCTGATTAAACTGATACTTGACTTCGGCAAGGATAATAGCAAATATACTCAACATCGGCACGAAAAGGTTTGAATTTTCAAAGTATTTTTGTTATTTTTGCCCCCAACAACGCAAAGCATTATGGGGATGTGGAAGTGGTGAATGGTTACTCGTATTATTTTTATTTCATACACCCGGGGACGCAGCTCAAACTAGCCGTAGTCGTTAGTTAGTACTGTACTTCGGTTGTTAACAGTCCTTGTTTCTCTGGTTTCAGGCATACGGAAATGCTGGAAAGTTTGTTGACTTTCCTGATGACCTTCAATCTTATTTCCGCAAACTGAAACCCGGAGAACAGAATCGAGTCACCATCACCGGTTACCAAGAACATGATCAGCTGAAAGAAATTTTGCCGTTAGCCAGTGTATGTATAGTGGGTTCAAAGGCAAGTGAAGCCTTTGGGATGGTGTCGCTAGAGGCCATGGCAGCGGGTGTGCTTCCACTCTGCCATGACCACTCAGGGCTGTCTGAGGTTCTTGAAGCTGTGCGTGACGTGGCACCAGATCTTGAAATCAAAATGAGGTTGCAGATACGTCCAGGAGGTTCACGTGGAACTGCAGATGGTGCATTTTTGATAGAGCAGTTGCCTGACAAGATTGAAGTGGCACGACAATTAATGTACCCAAATGGAATCAAGAATCAAGAGAAACGCAAGGAGATATCAGCTCGACTTCGGCAAGTAGCAGTCGGTAATTTTTCATGGGATGAATTGTGTAAGAAAATTTCTGATTTGAAAGAAGCATCTGACGTCTAGATAAATAAATTAACCAGTAGTAGGAGACCATGAAAGATCCTTAAATAGTTTTTTCATCAAGCCTAATTGCTTTGGAATTCAAGTACAATAAAAATCTATCATTTCTAAAACAGATAGCAGGAAAAAACCTTTTGGGTATTTGTAACTAATTTAGTAAACTCTTTCCATTGTAATAGCGCGGATACACGATGCGATTTTTCACTATGGGACGTCTTAAAAAGTAGAGATCGTACCGTGTGACCTGTTCGAAGTTGCACGCGACATCGCCTACCACGTCCAAAAAGTAGAAAGTAACGAGTTTTACTTTTGCGACGTTGCGCACGACATATCTCACCGTGCGCAAGTGGTCACATTGAGCGATCTAGTTACGTCGCATTCAACGTCCCATGAATAATCGCATTGCGTATCCGCACCTTTAAATACCAGGAATGGCAATAGACGTTTTTGCGATAACGAACATTCCCGATATCTCGTGAATGAGGTTTATATATGCTTATTGCCGACATTCGAGGTATTTATCTGTCTTATTGTATACTTATGAGGTTTTCACACAGCAAATCACAAGAGAAATTAGTCTGATAATGTTGACGCACTTAGGCATCTTGTTTTATATGTACAGTCATTGTCAAAAAGGTTGTCCTGTGGAAAAAGACTTAAAGACCAAAAGAAGTATCACGTGATCATTTGTATATTTGTTTTAAACGATATAAATTCTGGTTTCAAACTCTATAATGAGTAACAATGAACAGAGAATAATAGTTATGAACTCTTCTCATACAATGATTGCTGGTATCGAGCATTTAGAGCGAGTGTATTAGGTATCGCATGACATTTCTTTTGATCTAAATGTCTTTTTTGGTGGACAACATTAATGACATTGACTGTATATGTATGTATATCTTGTAGATTATGGCACTTTCAATGTTTTCGCACATGCCACATAGACCCCTTTCATGTGACGTCAAAGCAGCTCAATTTGTTGTGCAAAAGAAAAGAATTCCAATCTCCTGAGAATTGGAACCTATTGTTTTGTCCTCCAGATTGAGCTGCATTCCGACGTGCTGCAAGGGATCAATTGAGAAATCGAGGATATATGAAATCAATCTCAATCTTTTCGAAACATGCGGCGGGGTTCACCATTAGCAACGTCATAAAGGCGGGCTTCTGCAACTCTGCTTATCAGATTCGTTGAGTTTGTAATGAGGAAATAATTCCTCCTCAAAATTAATGATTAATTTGGTCTTTATTTTTTATTATACGAATGAACTTACAATAAAATGAGCACAAGTACACGTACAATGTTAAACTAATTATCAAGATGTACTTGGAATGAAGATCAACTCGGAAAGATATCCAAACTTTCTTTCCGCAAATCGTCAATCGCAGTCACGTGAAAATATCTTTTTTTTTTTTTGAAATATGTATGAAATCAATCTCAATCTAAACAAAATAGTTTCCCCTAATACGTAAAGCCAGTTGCATATCCTTCGGCATGACGGTTACCCTTTTTGCATGGATCGCACAAAGGTTGATATCTTCAAACAATCCAACGATAAATGCTTCAGAATGATAAATGCTTCAGCTGATTCCTGCAATGCCAAAAGAGAATCTGGTTGAAAACGAACTTCTTATATAAATTGTTGTGATATCTCTCGCACTAGCCGTTGAAAAGTCACCTTATTCAGCAACAGCTGCATGGGAACTCTTTTGATACTTTCGTATTTCCTTGATGGATTTCATTCCTGGTCGTGGCCTGTAGTGTTTTGATTTCTTGATTCCTCCAGCTTGAAATAGAATCGAACGGTTAAGAGGCTTGACTGATGCAACCAACAGCTGGGGACGGGGATATAGGAACCTTGAAGGAACTATTGAGGGTTCGGCTTCTGATCGGTCCTTTGCCAGGCGTAAGCACGTTGTTATTAAAGAAAATCGCTTCTCTTAGTTGTTTGTCCACTCCAACACTGACACCACTAGCAGTTTGTTTTGTTCTAGCCATTCTGATCCTATTTACGAATGAGTGCAATTTCTGCAAATTATCACCGGTTTCATTTACCTTGACCAAGCATAAGCTTGATAATATTCTAGGAAGCCGTTTTCCAGACGTTTATAAGAAAGAAGTAAAATGTACGTAGTTAATAACAAAGCTAACGTGGATAACCTCGATAACTTGGAATTGGAGGCCCGACAAAATAAACAAGACTTTTGAGAATCTGGAGAAAAGAAATGGCGGGGAAAAGTAACGCGCACGCGTCCCATATATAGCGGAAAAGAGCAGCCTTCAGTTGCTATGCAACCTGAATGTTCGTTTAAGTAATGGTCCAAGTAAGAACTAGGCAGGCAAACGGCAATGGAATGCAGAAAGGTGCTAATTGTGTATTGTCTAATCCGTCCATCTCATTGGTTAAAACATGAAAATCTGCAATAATTTCAAAAGTTAGCAGATTTTTTAATATTCTATTTGATATCCGATTCCCTTTTCATCTAAGATTTCCTGAGCCTTTATGTATCAAAATTTCTATGTGGGGAACATATCGAATTATAAACGTCTTCTGGTTATTGTTTTGAGCGCTTATGATTGGACGAGATCTTTTAGTACAAAGGAAACTTTGTTCCAAAACAGAGTTTTTGCACATTTTATTTTTTAAATGTGTTACCTATAGGCTGATATACTTTCAGTCTGAAAACTAAGACATTCTTATGAGGGGAACTTGCTATTGCCGCAGAACAATAGAGAGTTGCCTACCTCTTACGCAAAGAGATGATAACTAGCGGTAAGCTAGTGTGGGCTGCGTCGGTGTTTCTAATGAAACAGTATGGATAAAAAGTTAAATTTTACACCGTAAAAAATAAGAGAGATCACTTACTGACGTTTCGGACGCTAGTCCTTCGTCGGAGTAAAAGTAAAACCTCTTACGCACATTGTTACTTAAATTAAGAAACGAGCAAGCGCAGGATCGAGCAGGATCGACGCATGATCTTGATCAGACATTGAGTCGAGTTGATTTTTTTCATTTTAAATATATATATCAACCAAAGACATAGTTCTGCCATATTTTGTCAAAAAGGCTTTTGCACTCAAACGAAGCCCCAAGTTTCGCACAGAGCAGGAATGAGCCGGACATCTTTCTATGCAAGGAATAAACTTCTTCAGGGGGAGGGGTGAGGCGATGTCGGAGCATGATAGGAATAAGGTCCATTATTCTACGAGATGTGTCTTGATTACCGAAGTCAAAAGCTTGTGAGAGAGAGAACGGTTCTCCTAAGATCATTACTGCATCAGTGTGAGATTTTGTCATAATCTGAAAGAATTTATAAGAATATCAATATAAAGAAATAATATTTGTTTAGATAACTTACAAAAAGGCTAAGAATTTTAAAAGGAAAAACAAAATTATTGAGAACGTTTACGACCGAAGTCTTCCCTGCTAGCAGAGTCTCCCACGAATCCTGGCAGAGAACATTTTTCTCTGCCAGGATTAATCTACACGGGAGACTCTGCTAGCAGGGAAACCGAAGTCATCATCAGAAATGAGTACAGTTCATGGAGCATGTCTTTTTCAAGTCACCCCCTTAGGGAACAAATATAAGATTTGATGTGATAGAAACTACAACAGCAATGATATGAATAAATGATGATAAAGGAGGGAGAATAGAATATGAGGACCGCGTAGCACTGTGAAATACATAGAAAGGAAATAAGTTAAAGTTATAGTGCTAAGAGAAACGAGGTTATTCCGGGCGAAAAACCCTTGGAAATAAATTCGGAAAAATTAATTCCGACCTCGATA
The DNA here is from genome assembly GCA_964019055.1 of Anthopleura xanthogrammica. NCBI lineage: Eukaryota > Metazoa > Cnidaria > Anthozoa > Actiniaria > Actiniidae > Anthopleura > Anthopleura xanthogrammica. The sequence goes on from OZ025212.1 coordinate 16,120,360, forward strand.
GGATTCGAACCCACGGCCTTCGGATTTGTACACCGACGCTCTACCAGCTGAGCTAAAGGTCGAACTGGGAGCAAACCGGGGTGAAATTAGATGTTAGTTTCGCGGTATTTGAAATGTAAAGATATGAATATGAGGACCGCGTAGCACTGTGAAATACATAGAAAGGAAATAAGTTAAAGTTATAATGCTAATTATTTCCTTTCTATGTATTTCACAGTGCTACGCGGTCCTCATATTCATATCTTTACATTTCAAATACCGCGAAACTAACATCTAATTTCACCCCGGTTTGCTCCCAGTTCGACCTTTAGCTCAGCTGGTAGAGCGTCGGTGTACAAATCCGAAGGCCATGGGTTCGAATCCTATCGAGGTCGGAATTAATTTTTCCGAATTTATTTCCAAGGGTTTTTCGCCCGGAATAACCTCGTTTCTCTTAGCACTATAACTTTAACTTATTTCCTTTCGAGGGAGAATAGGTCTGTTTAGTCAGGGTATGGAAAAGGAGGTATGGAAATTAAAAGGACAACAAAGGGTAACAAAGACATAGTGCTAAAGTTGGAGAGTGTACTGATAGCCATACCTTGGATTCATATCCTGTAAGAAATGACAGGGCTATAGAATTGTCGATAACCATCTGACGATCACCTAATGCACCTCCTCTGATAATCTATTTCAAAACAAAGAAATAATAAGGCATGGTAGAACTGTAACAAGTGTTGATGGTACGTAGCCTATAGAAGGGTGTATTCAGATCAGAATTTAAGCCACCATTCAGTTTGTCTCCTCCAAACACAGAACAAAAACTTTTTTTCATGCACACAAAGTTATTGCTAGTTGTACAAAGTTATTGCTAGTTGTACTATTCAGAAGATGCTTCTGGGCACATAATGATATCAAATCCCATTATTTTTTTTATCACTACAGCCAGATTGTTTTATTATTTATCACTCTTTTTCATGGGGGACATGGGGACCCTAGGACCCCCTGGATACATCCCTGCATTGAAGTGGTGATCTTAAAGTGATAATAAATGTTCTGAAATGTCAATTGTGTAATAAATTGTGTTCAAACCCAAAAGGTCTAATAGCGTTTTTTGACCATTAATATTAAGCAATTATTGGACGAGGTTGAGCAAAATATCGTGATGTTTTAGTGGTGAGCAAGCAATTAATTGCTTGTGAGACACTAACAAATCAAGATATTTTACGATAACCGAGTTCAATAATTGTTTTATCATTCAAATTATCTTTTCTAATCTTTGAGGGGCAGTGCGCACGAGTCAAACAATAACAAAGAAGTCAGTTCATTTTTTCAGGGAAGCGAGCCAATGTCAAATGCAACGTTACTGCGCATGAGCAGACCGTTATTTGCAGCAAAATGGCTTTGTACCGTAATGCGCATGAGCAGACCGTTATTTGTAGGCAGTTATTTGCAGTTCTCTCGGCCAATCAAAATGACGGAAAAAATAATTTGAATGATAAAGGTATTTACCTTGATGTATTTGTCAACAAATTTCTTGGAATACTCACGGGAAGCACCAAAGTCTAGTAAATGTATCTGGAGATAGAAACAAGTTTAATGCATTACTAATAATATATATAAACAGACACACACAGAGAAATGATTCCCATTGTCTACATACATCATCTAGTATGCTTCAGTATGCTTCAGTATGCTTCCATCAGTTAGTATATTTAAAACTGAAGTCCTACCATGTCCTATACACATATTTTACTTACCTTTTTTGTTTCTGGATTATAGAAGAAGTTGGACCAATTTGGGTCAGTTTGCATAAACTGATAGACAAATAGTTCCCTTAGACACAAATCTAATATGCTACTGCAAACCTGATAATTAAATATAAAAAATCAATTTTAAGAAACAGAAATCTTAACTGCTCAAACAGTTTCTAATGGTTGTTGTCTTAAAGTGCCTATGACACATCTGACAATATTCTCAGTATAGATTCTACATGAGGAGAGCTTTTCAGAGACCAAAATAAATTATATAGTTTGACTTCAGCGTCTTGAAGTTTTAAAGGTTTTTTCATGCCATATGCTAATGACTGTGACGTCAGGGAGTCATTTATGTTTATTTGTTGTTGATGGTAATTCGAAACAGTGGCTGCTTTGCGAAAACTAATAATTAGCAATAACTTTGGTAAGAACCATGGGTGAAACAGTGATGCTTTCCAAATTTTTAAAATTTAAATCTGTATCTGTTACGTTTTGTTTATTATATGATGAATACCCTGACGTCACAGTCATTAGCATATGGCATGGAAAAACCTTTAAAACTTCAAGATGCATCAGTCAAACTATATCATTTTTTGGTCTCTGAACAGCTCACCTCATGTAGAATCTATCAGATGTGTCATAGGCACTTTAATTGCTTCCATGAGCAAAAACATTTTTAGCACTCAAAAGCACCTACAATATATTTCCTTGTTTAAGAGCTGCCCTTGATTAAGCACTGCATATGCAAATAGCACCACCCTTGAATAAGTGCTGCATTCATTTACATGTACAATAATGCAGTGCTAAATCGAAGCATGCATCCTTAGCCTGAATTATTCAAGGACACCAACTAGGAAACAAATATGGTAAGACTGAGTCTAAACCAGCCTTAGAAACTTACTGAACTGTATGTATTACAATGTATTTCAGTTTGAAGTGGGCATATTTCATTGCACCCAAATCAAGCTCTCTGCAGAATTTTTGCAATTTGCAATGTGACATTTTAAAGAGCGCTACCCTCAAATAAGCGGCACCCTGGATACACTAAAAGAGTTCCACAGCAGTTAATCAAGTAAATACAGTATCTGTCATCTTTTTTTCGTACCTCATTAACAACATCCTGGCCAAGGTCAGCAATCTTGTCTAAAGGTTTACCCTCAATTAGCTCTGTTGTTAGCACCTGTTTTGATGTGAGTTCATCAATAACTTCTGGAACAGAGAACTTGGAATCATTTTCTAACAGTTTTCTAGAAAACAAAGGAATCAAAATTAGTACAAAGAATAAAACCTTTATATTTGTACCCAAAATTTTAAGTTGTATTTCATAAACGAAATAATTAAAGTTGATTGCTTAGCTTTAAAGTTAATTGCTTAGCTTTGTGCAGCTATGAAGCACTAAGGGATTAAATTCAGAACACTTAAGGTATCAGGATATGATAAGGATCCCTATACGCGCCACCTCAAATTTCGCACGGGTTTTACAATATTTTGCCATAAAAGTATACATTTTCTGAAAGCTAAATAAATGTAGTTTACGAATATCTATTTATAATTGTCTGTTTTGGAACACAAAAAAAGTTATTGGGTTCAAAGTGACATTCTACCTCACTTCATTCGACGACTTCCCGCAGGGTCAGAATTTCCGCTATGTCGATCAAAATTACATTAGCATACTCTGTGGATAATGAGCTTCAAAACAGTGTCTCAGATTTTTGATATCTTTTTTAGATCGTGCACAATGACACGTTAAATCCGGAAGTTTGAAATTTCGGTGGTTATGATTGCAAAATAGACAATATCTTTTGAATGAAAAAACATTTCAAAAATCTGAGACACCGTTTTTTAGATCGTATTGTTATTTATCATAATCCAAAGTTTCAGTTCGATCCAATGTAATCCGAAAGAGCTAGAATGTTTTTAAAACGATATTTTGGTCACTCAAAAACTGCGGAGAAAGCCAATAACTTTTTTATTGTCGCGAAACAGAAAATTCCATATTGATTTTTAAAAACTACGTTTATTTAGCTTTCAGAAAATGTATACTTTTATATAATAATATTGAAAAGGCAGCAAGAAATTTGGCTCGGGCGTAAAGTAATCTCGAAGGCCTCAAACGTATCCTGATACCTTAAGAAGTATTGAGAAGTGTTTCTCCTGACCCTTCCGGAACTATCCCTTACATTCCTGGAATTAATCTTCATGTTCTGGAATCATTTCTCTTATAATGATGAAAGTTATCATAAGTATCAAAGTATTCATAATTATGTATATACATAATAAAAGTTACCTGAATCTTTTGCTATTATTAGCTTCTCTAATGTAGTCAACCTCCCAAGCAAGTTCCCGCCGAGCTACTGCTATCGCACTTTCAGCATAAAGTTCTTCAGGGGCTAGTTTTGTCATCTTAAGAACTGTCATTAGATTATCAATATCACTATCAATGCTTTGGGCTACACCAGGATACTGAAAAAGAAATGAAATGATTCCTTATTATAATAGTGGACCTGAACAAATTTAGTATGAATACTTGTTTCAAATTTGGAAAACTTTATCTCACTCATACAATTAACCACTATACTTTCAATATTCCAATTTACAGATGCTGATTTTTATTGAATAACTTGTGTGTTTGATGGGACAACACATCAAACATAATATGCAAAAAGCAAAATATGAAAAACAACAAATTAAAAAACTTAAACTCTTAAAATAGGCAGTCAATATGTAAAGACTTATAAATTGATTAACCATGCATGTAATAAACGTTATTGGCACCATAAAAAAATGTTAAGAGATTCACGAGGCATAGCATCTATGACTTCCACAGAAAACCCATAGATACAAAATGGTACACATTATGGTAAGTGTAAAGTTAAGTGGTAAGATGTTGGTATGTGGTCAGACAAGCATTTAACAATAACATGCTATAAGATGCAGAGATATGTTAGAAAATCAAATTGCCCTATGGCCAACTCGTGGATACTCAAGTAGTGCACTGTTCAGAGATAGGGTTCCTTATATCCTCTCTGTGTGAGTTAAAATGTTGAGACATAAAGGAATTTAATTATTTACCTACAAATTTACTTTATTAAAATGCTCAATCTAACTGGTAAGATGGGCTATTGACCTTATATATTTTCCCTCCAACTTCTACTGTGTTTAGTTACTTTGTGTTTTTTTTAGTTTTGAAGCCAAATCTGTAATAAATTGATTGTTTGACATTTAGGAAAGATGACTTCATTAGGATTTATTAGCTTGCTGTTTACTTGAGTTTTGCTTGTAGTTTCTCTATGGACAATAACCTCATCTAAAAAGCAGTCAGCCTTTTGGTTTCTTTGTTCCTGAAGAGTGCTTTTTGCTACAAATGTTTTTGAATTATTATAAGTCTTCAAAAGTGAATATATATAATTTTATATGATAAGAAGTAAATTCTGATGCCAGTAAGCCAGGTTGAACATGTTTACGATTTTGGCTAGCTTATTTCAAATGAACATTTGACTCATTGAAAGTGTAGCTTAGACGTTTATTTTATCATTTTACTTCAATCTGCATATTTCCTTGATTCTTTTGATATAAGTAAAGCTATGTCTGTGTGTGCACATGCCCAGTGCTAGATATCATCCCACAACAAACACCAACTATTCAATTTCCTAATATGAATAACTTGGAAGGTCTTGATCACTTAAGGTTCGAGGAGCTTTCTAGAGCTTGTGTAATGTTCATAAGCAGATGAGGTGAGATGATCAATAATCGTTTAAATATAGATCTGCTAACATATGACCCAGGTGATCTGACTAGGTGCACAAAGCATGATTTCCTGATTGAAAAAAGAATAAATCCCACCATCCATCGCATGCTCAATCGCTTGAGTTTCATAGCCATCTTGAAAAGAAGCTAAATTAATATAAACGACTTTTTCGCCAATAAATTGTTTCTTGTTGAGAAGGAGACACTGATAACAGATAAAAGTATTTTCTTAAAGTTTAATGTATCCTGGAGATTGCCAAGGACCAAAGAGCAGCAGAAGATGTGGAAATTTTAGTTAAATCCTTCCAAGGAATTGAGAAAGCTTTACAGCAGCTTCTTCGAGATGCTTTCAGTGGTAGTTCCTTATTAAGAAATCTAAGAAAGATAAATCCCTACCTAATCTAGGCAACTTTTTGTTTTAAATTTGAGTATATTTCGACCTTTCTCCAAAGGTCATCATCAACAGCAAATGAACTGGATTAGGATGGATAATTTAATACTTGTAAATGCGCACAATTTTGATACTAGATCAATATTTCAATGACGAGTATAACCAATATCATCAAGTAGAAAAGATTCACAAAAACGTCCTTATTTTCTAAAATTATGGCATCTTAGTTTTTATCTAATGAATTTTGGACTTATTTAAACAAAACTTCTGGCTTACTGGTTGCTATAATAGTCATCCAAATGTTTACTCTCTAGGGAAAGACGGTCAAGGTCTTACCCACAAGCTTTTGTGGGGCTCTCTCTGATTGGTCAAATTCGCCGAAAGGAATGTTGCTCGAGTTGGAGCAGATGCTAGTAGGGGAATGACGGAAACCAGAAGCGCCTCAGAGTGGCTGTGTAGGAGGCTATAAACCCTAGGCTAAATGACACTTCTCCTTGCTTTGTACTTGTATGCCATTTTGTTTTGTTTTGATTTCCCCCTAATGATTGTGCTCAAAAAGATGCATGGGATTGATATTTTTTACGAAAGTGATTCACAATCTGATTGGCTAATTCTTTTTCCTCAGATCACCTGGACTGAGCGAGTGAGTGAGTGACACATTTGCATATTCAGACCCCCCAAAATAACTTGTTTCAACTTTAAACGTATCCACAAATTAAAAATGAGATATATTTCAAATTATTCAAATATACCTGAATTTTAATTGCGACTTGTCTACCATCATGCAGCACTCCTCTGTGGACTTGGCCAATAGAGGCTGCAGCAAAAGGCTTATCATCAAATTCTGCAACCTTGCTTTTCCAGTCATTACCAAATTCACTCTTCATCACTTTCTAAGAATAACAAAAGGGATAATATTGTAGAGATAAAACTCTTGCAATAATTACATTCTTTCACAACCAAAAGAGATAAATAATGTAATGTTCTATGCTAACAGTCTTATAAATAACCAGGCACATATTTTTGCTAGGGGTTTTTGAAATTTTGTTAGGGGGCTTCAACTGTCGAACCACAGAACCAAGAAAGTGACCCCCTAGATCTGCCTCTGAATATAACATTACTACATGTATAACATTAATATAGAACATTGATATAATAAACTTGTTATTACAAATGAAATAAAATAACATAACCTTTAATATGTTTATCCAATGGGGAGGCGGTAGTGAAAACCAATGAAGATTAGTGTGAATCAGTGCTGTTCAACTTACCTCTAACTGCCATTTTGGCATAAAGTCAGCACTATTACGAACTCTTTCAAATATTTTCTGTAGTTCAGGAGGAACGAATGTATTGTCTATGGAACAAATAAAACATGTCTATTGCAAAGTGTTTCTATCATTTATTTGAACCTCAATAAAGAAAATGATAAAGGATAGATAGATGGATAAATGAAATGAGATAGGATAGATAGGTGGATAAATTAAATGAGACAGGAATTTTATACTCCTGAATTTTATACACTATCTTACTATCAAATTAATAAAATTGAATCACCAAATATGATAAATACTACCCTGCAAGCAGAGGTTCTTTTCTATCCCACTAGGTTTCACTCCTCAGTGGGGTAGAAAAGAACTTCTGCATGCAGGGTAGACAAATATGTGTTCTTGCTAATGATGTTTTTTCGTATGATCAAGTTTATTAGTAATCTATTCTACAACACTCCCATTCATGCTCAGTTGGAATGAGGTATGGATAAAATATTTCGCAGCGTGGTCAAAGACAAGCTGGAACAGCTTGACTTAGATGTAGAGGAGGTACGACCCACGCGAATATCGTTGGGAGGGTGGGTGGGCCGTCCTGCACTCTATTGCTGTTCGAAATTCTGAGCAAGAATGGTATTATTGAGCCTCGCTCTGCTTTATATTCCTTGGGTTACGTAATTCACATGCTTATTAGCACCCCAGCATGATGGAATGTAGTAGTTATACATAATTTCAACTTTTGCATATCATTAGGAGTGTTGTGAAAAGCTAGTAAATGTCTTCCTTTGTTATCTTGAGGGCCAATCACAAGGCAGAAAATATTGGAATTTTTCCAGAGCAAATTATTTTGTCAAGCATGAGCAGAAAGAAATAACAGCTCTGGGAATAATATAATAAATATTATAATATATCAATAGCACTTTACAATATCCTAATAGCTCCAAATGAAAATTTAAAATGTATATATATAATTATATATAATAACCAATGGAAAATAAAATTGTTCTAATAAAAATTAAACACTAACACTAATTATTCAATTGAAAAATGCCTGAGAGAAAAGATTTGTCTTAACCTTAGTCTTAAAACTCTCTAATGTATCTACATTCCTTAATTCATGAGGAAGCGAGTTCTATAAGATAGGACCAGCTACAGAAAAAGCTGACTGTTATACGTCTTAGTACTATACTTAGGCACGCTAAAAAAATTGGCAGTTGATGAATGCAGCGTACGCGATAGCTTATACCTATTAACAAGATCAGAAATATACTGAGGTCCTAAGCTATGAATAGCTTTATAGGTTAAAACTAAAATCTGGGAACGAGATTATGGATGAACAAACTAACAACAATTGTATTCCAATGGCTGAATTAACCTACTCACCCTGTATACTCAACATTTGCCCCAATTTTAATGCAGCACCTCTCATGCGGCATAATGTGCTAACAATTTTCTCCAAGTTAGCTTCTGTTAAAAATGCACTTCCAGTTCTCTGTGACAATGTATCTGCTGTACAAAAGATTGAAAAGTGTTTAAGGTAAAAAATGCTACTTGGAAACATATTAAATGATTGCATCTGGAGCATCTTTTTTTTTTGTTTTTGTTATTTTCTTTAATTTATCAACATCTATACTGGTCTAATCCCCCCCAATAATCATTAGAAATATATATTGTTATTTCCATGCCATGATGATATGAAGTGTATCTTGGGCATCCATCTTTTCTTACCTTTGTTTTCTAGACCAAGCTGTCTTTTGGTGACTTCATTCAGAGCTCCCATACCAACACTTGCAATAAGCCCTGATATTATTATTAAAAACACATTGGCTTATTATTCTGCTTTTCTTTACTAAATAGACACTAATTTCAATTCAATAATTTATGAATAATTAACAAATATTTGTTGCAGTTTTAGTGATCATACATGGACCTTTATAAATACTGGATAAAGTTATTTTTAGTTAATATTCTTTATAAAGAGAATACTAATGAGGATGACTGGAAGTTTATATGAAGACTTACAACCTCATAATGGACATTCTTATGCACAATCTATCACTGACAATCTGCAAAATCTTGTCAGCTACTGCACCTGGTTTGAAATTGGTATGCTGTCTTTAACTTGTGGGAGCCGTTTTGGGCCAGTTACAGTAAGCTGATAACTGTACTTATAAATAATGTCATTATTATGTCTCTCAAGCCTAAATTTTAAATTGAAAGGTTCTTACCACTAAAGTTTAATATTCTGCTAACTCGTGAGGTTGGTACTGCTCTTTCCTTGGAACTGGAACCAAGCTGAAAGACCAAAAGAAATAATTTATTCCTTTTTTCAGAATAAGTCTCTTACAGCAAAAATCGCTGCATCACAACCCTCAGTTTCAAACCTTGTTTGAATTTTCCGATCCATCAATCATCATGGGGTTATGCAAATAAGTCTTTCAACATGGTCCGCTCAGCTTCAAATCAGCACACAACACAAGCATAAATAGCTTTTTTTCGAAAAATCCAAAATGAAATCAAGATTATTCCAAGGAGTTGCTGCAATGAAGAATTGTCTTCAAGTTAAAAGAAGGTTGATCAATAAGAAATACTGCTTGAGTTGGCAAAACTACAATGACTGATGAATCTTAAACTCAAACACCGATCGTTCATGTACCCGATGTAAGCTTTAATACATAATACTAGCTTGAGACATTTTCGACTTTGCAAATGACTGCCTTAATAACTATAATAATTTAAATAGCTCATATGAAAACAGCTAGAGGTTGTTGTCAAAACTTTAGAAGAAAACCAAATATAACTTAGCATGGCAACATGCAGCTCAAGACATATTCTGAGGTTTGAGGATGATCAGTTTCAAGAATGACTTGAATACTGGACAGAAAGAAGACTTGAAAAAAAATCTCCATTGCAACTCCTTGGAATATCCTTGAGTCATTTTAGACTTAGAAAAAACAAGTGTGATGACCAAAGTTGAGGGAGTGTATATACAGGTAGTCTAATTTGCATAAACCTCACATGATTGACCGATCGGAAAATACCAAAATGCAACCAAAGTTTTGAAACAGCGGGATGCAATGCAACGATTTTCGCTGTAATGTGTAACTCCTATAAATTGGGGCACTTATACACTGTACAGCAAGAACCTGCAAACCAATCAAAATGTAGAATGAAAACAGTGCATTCCAACTTTGGTTAGTCAAGCCACTCAGAAACCTGGTCAGCACAAGTTGCTTTACAATCATCTTTTTCTCATAGGAATCAGAATAATTTTGTTGCATCAGATGGACTCAGTGTTGAAATGCTATTGTTTTTTGATAGATAGTCTCTGATTGGCTTGACCACCCAAAGTTGGAATGCATTGTTTTCATTCTACATTTTGATTGGTTCTTGCTGTCTAAGTTGCTCCAGTTATAGTGGTCACACTGTTAATGCATGAAGTCCTTAGCCAGTTAAATATTACAGTGCAATGCACATCACATGCTACCATGCACAGACTTTGTGCTGTCAAATGAGCTTTTACATGCTTTACTTGGTAAAACCAGTCAGCTTTGCATTGAAATAATAATATCCATTAGGCCTGATATCACCCACATGCCTGTCATTGACCTGTCATTATATTGATACTAATCTACAACCTTACCTTCTGAGTATTCCTCAATGTCTGTGAGCCTCTAGAACCTTGTTTGGGAGGATTCTTTATTGGTCCAGATTTATTTTTATTTTTATCAGAACTTCCATCCGAATGATCCAAAGATTTTGAATATATGATACAGGAAGAATGAAAAGATTTGATGTGATTTGCTTTAAGGAAGTTCTTAGAATGCGATAAGCTTAAATTTATGCATGCTCGAGCCAAAGGCCTTGAAAAACAAAGTCGTGATTTGAAATGCGTAGAACACTGAGAGCTGTATTTCTGAGTTTCAATAAAGCGGAAACCGAAATGATTTGAACAAGGAATGTAGGAGGTAAAGAGCCTTTTTTCTGACATGTGATCTTTCAGATACAAAGATGTGCTTGATCCATTAAGTCTTCCTGTTTGGTGAACGACACCGAGTTTTGAAAAGTAAAAAGAAAAAATCCTGTATTTGTTGCTTTGTAACATATTTTAACGTTTGAATATCGTAATGAAATTCCAATTCACTCCAAAATACTTGTCGTAATTCTACGTTGAACTTTGACTAACATCCGCCATTGTATGACACACATGAGAGTAAGTTACGTAAGTACACCAGGCTCACTCGAAGAGAAGTGAACACAGGGAACCCGTAATATGAGAGCGGAAAATGAAGTGAAGAAATGAATGAAAAATGAACGAAGCAAACAACTTATAAATGTATGTATGAAAGTATAAGCCCTAACCACGCAAGTCCTAAATAAATTGTTAAGCTAAATTTACTTTTAAATCTTAAGAGAGATGATAATTTTGTATTATCTTATTACCTTTACAGTTAGATAAATGTAGATGAATATAATAAGTATGATAAAAATATGTTATACGAAAATAGAGAATAATCATGATCATTTCTGAGAAAAATTAGATCTGAAGAAACAAAATGTACATCTTAAAGGAAATAAAAGTTAAAAAATATATAGTATTTAGTAACTAAAACAGAGGGAAAAAAAACTGTAGAACAGGTCCCTGTTGTGCACTTCTTACTGATTTATAACAAAATGTCATTACAGTCAGTGTGGAAGAGGAGAGAACCAATAGACCAAGACATATTGATGACAATCTAATAATCATTCTCCTGATAAAAATCAGTCCCACCCACTAACCTGTAATGAATGTAAATTTATAGAATTACGTCTTTCTCTGTTTTTTTTTTATAAGTATAAATATAGGGAAAGCTCTTTTCTTTAACTTTTTACTGCAAAATTCTCTCTCTAGTTTCATGTTTTTAAAAGTCAAAGCACTAATTTTATTGTCATTCAACAAGTAAAAATGCCAAATATCCAGTCACCCGAAAAGATAGAAAGATAGTTTATTTACTCAAGTTGTCATAATCATTCGCCATTGTCTTTGTCGCACTGTGATTGGTTGATATAGTGGTTCGGAGACCGACTCGTCTTGTCATTGGATAACGATCATTTGTTCTATTCTGCCGCACATCTATCGATATATCGTGTGAACTTTTGGCATAAAATGGTGCATATCTTCGGTTTAAATTGTAAAATCAGCTGTTTTACCTAATAGTTTCGACATCAAAATGTATGGCGTACTCCTAGACTTTGTTGATTTTTTTATTAACCAAATTTAAGGTCTTTGGAACAAGGAAAATGAGTGTTACGAACATAAACGCGTTACGGAGTGACACAGATGAGAAAGCCACCGTATCAATGGAGGAACATGAACAAGTATTGGAGAAACTGCGTCAAGCAGAGGAGGAAAAAATTAATATTATCAAAGATCACGGCAATTTAATCAAAGAATTTAATCGGAGAATGCACGTTCATCTCGAAGAAATCCGTTTATTAAAGGAAGTAAACCATAAACTACAAGCGGATATGCAAGAACTGCGAGATTTGTGTTGTTATTTGGACGATGATAGACATAAATGTCGAAAACTTGCTCGAGAATGGCAGAGGTTTGGTCGATATACGGCTACAGCTATGAGAAATGAAGTTTCGGACTATCAAGATAAATTGCATGCTTTGGAAATTCGACAAAACGAACTATCGTCGGACAACAACGAACTCAAAGAATTATGCTTATATCTCGATCAGCAACGAGAAAATTTAACGCGGAATAGAATTTGTAGTACGTGTTTTCAGTCTATGGCAACGGAGACGACAAGTTCTTCAAATGGGAGAGGCTCGAGATATATCTTAAAAGGTATTTTAGAGGGTTTGTGGGATCTTGAATTGCAATTTGAACCGCAGTCAAAAGGAACCACTGAAATAGAACCCACTAAACTGTCACAAGTTCAATAGATATGTTAATTACTCATACTGTGAAGGCCGTATGAAACAACACAGAAATTTGTAGGAGCCATACATGGCTCCTGTTGTACTGAATTTCTTAACATTTCTAGTCGTTGTTTTTATTTCATTTATATTTTCTTTGATTTTCCGCCCTTTGGGAAATAACAAAATTGTTGCAATTTTATGTCTGAAATTTTAATGTATACAATCGATCAAACGCTCGTATCTTAGAATACGTTTCCCCCGTTACATTAAAATAATTAACGAGATCGATTCCTTTGATTAATGGTTATTTATACTTCTTTGAACCCAACTTTTCTCTCTCTTTGTAGAAAAAGGTGTTGGATACTCAGAGAAACTTGAAGCAAGATTAAGCACTATTGGGACAGAAAGAAGAAACTCGTTACCTAAAGTGAGTTAAATATTTTGTCTTTGTTTGCTAGGATTTCAGAATGCTATTAATCAAGTACGCGTGCAGTCTCTTAATGATGGCGGGAAAACAAGCTTTTAATGCATCTGCAAATTTGAAATTGTCTTTATGCCAGATTTCCATTGTGTGTTCTAATTTTTCAGGAAAATTATAAGCCCGCAGTCTTGGTTTTGTGACCCAACGCAAAGCTATTCATTTTACGCGTTTTGCAGTACAATCTTTAATTGCTTTCTATCAATAGAGCAATAAAGAGATGCGTTGAACCGATATTTCTCGTTTTAGTCTTTGACGACATGAGAATGTGTGGGAGATAACCTCGAGTGTGTCTTGCAACTTCTTGAGATGAGTGTTTTTCCTCTTTATTACGATAAGAATAGAGGGCCATCATAGCGCGATGTACGAGATAACGAGCTGGCATGTAGACACTTTGGTTTTAGGGTTGTTATCAAACGTACTCTTTTGTTTGGATAGTCCTATATCTTAAGACAGGGTTGATTATTTAACCCCTACACGGAGTGTTTTCCTTTGCCCTCGCTAAATGTATATAGTCTTATGCCCAAGACACTTTGAGCCCTCTTTTTTTGCCTGAACGAATTTTAGATGTTTTAACATTACAAACGCTGTGAAAAACGGCGGGATCAATGTCTTATAGGATCATTAAGGTCATTGAATATTCCTTGCTCAATGTCTTAAAATAATATCACCGAGATGTGAAATACCTTCCCAGCTCTGTAGGGAATGATTATACTGAGTTTTGTCTTCATATCTGACAACACAGCCCTTCTGGCAGATACATGACAGCTTCTTTGTGAGACACTTCTTTTTCAATTCAACTCCTATGACATTTCTTTACAATTTTCCTGTTATTACACGAATCCTTTGTTCAAACAATTAAGAGAATATCACAGTCTCCAAGGAAGAGTTATTTAAACTCAGATACGAGACCCCCAATTTTTGACCCTTGACCACCAGTCAAAACACTGTTATTTAAACTTGTGGTCTTGAACCACGTGTTTTCTGACTCAAATGGTGGACTCAAAGTCATGCTGAGTGTGCAGATCATGACTACATGAATGAATTTGCATATCATAGCTGTGCAAGTTATGTTTGAAATGCTAATTATGCAGACTGCACCTTTGTGTTTGATTTACATCATGAATTAGTCCATAATTATATGTGCTTATTTTAATTTGTGTATAGTTTCTGAAAGATAAAAAAAATTGCTTTCAAAAGTGGATGTACTAATGCTAGTATTACCATAAAACCCTCTGATTTTAACTTTAATTTGTTCATGTATCAGCCACAAGATACATACATGTATGGCAGAGGACAGAAAAAGCGAGTTTCATTCACTTTTCCAGAGGAGATTGATACAGTAAGTTACTATCCAAGTGACATTATACCCTGAAACATATAAAGTGGTTTCTTATTATCATCTCTAGACTTATGATAGCATTTGTAACCTTGCAGGATACTGATAGTGCAGATAGTTTCTCAAGATCAGCATTACCAAAAACAAATGGATATAAGGGTAATAACTAATGTAATTAACTACTACATCGACCTCCAGGGACAGAAGAGACTCCAACCCCCACCAATTTTTCTAAGGAGAAATATTCTTTTTGGTAGAACAAGAACCATACATGTACATGTTCAGCTAAATTTTGTGTTCTGAAATGAGGTAGATTTGTACCGTGGGTTGCCTGTGGCTGAATTTCAGCCCCCCCCCCCCCCCCCAAACATACACACACTTTCAAAAATACTCCACCATCTCTAAACCTGTGGTGTTTTTTTTGCGTGGTGTACTGTACACTTCATTGGCATGCTTGAAGGTCATGCTTGAAGACACCCTGTGAGGATATTCCAAGGATCAACCATTAATTATAGGCTAATATACCACCCCTTTCACATGATGTCAAAGCACCACAATTAGGAGGATAAAGCATAAGAATTCAAATCTTCTGAGAATTGGAACCTATTTTTTGTCCTCCAAATTAAACTGCTTTTGGACATGCTGCAAGGGGGTCTTTAGTAATATTTATATTATAATCAACAGACAACTCCCATCCAGGAATTTTAAGAAATGGACTAAAACCTCTAACAAAAAAGGTACATTTTATATAATAGCACTAGCTAATAATTTTTTTAATAATTATATTGATATATATATATAATATATATAATAATTATATGATTCATATTTTGTAGGGTGTATTACCATTCCCTGATAATACAAAAATGACTCCAGAGGCAGTAGAGCAAGCAATGAAAGTTTTAGAAATCCATGAAAAGCTGGATCACAAGGCCACAGAACATTCTGAAAAGGATGGGGAAAACTTACATGAAAATGAAGTGGCTGTTTTAAAAGAAATGTGCAATGTAAGAATTAAAATTGATTCTTTTTGTATTTGTACATGCTTTGGTCAAATATATGATCAGCACTATGAGCGAGCTAGCTAGCAGTCAGGTCAAAAAGCAAGAGTAGAAGTCAAAATACTGGATGTTGTAATGTCACATAAATAAATCAGGACATGTAGAATGTGCACTGTCTTACAACAAGGAAATAGCACCAAAGTAGTGAGGACCAGCTCCATATACTTTCAGTTATCTCTAATGTGCTTCTAGAATTGAACAGATCACTTGGGTCATGCATATATTATACACCTATTATACTTTTTCATTAATTTATTGATCCTTTATTAAGCCATGATCCATCCATATGCATCCATCTATTTATTCATTCAACCAATCAATTTATCATTCATCCAATCAATCATTCAATCATTACAATCATTCATTCATTTATTAAGTTTGCTCATTTTACAATTTATAACTTTAATTTGTTTGGTTATAACTTCAGGTTGTGTGGAGAAAATTATCAAATACAAATTGTGAACTTTCCGAACCCAAAAAACTCAATAATGGTCACACAGAAGAAGATGAAGATGAAGTCTTGGAAGACCTTCTGTGATTCAAAATGGAATTAAATTATGTAAAGTAAAGGATATAAAACTCACCATGAATATAGCTTGTCATGCTTAAAGTAGCATCATGACCATGCATGACCCATTTTGCAATAACTACTATGTTGTTATTGTTATCATTTCATAGTTTTGCCACCACTAGCAAAAGGAATGTTTTGTCAGTTTTTTCTCTTATTCAGACTTTAATTAATAGACCAAATCGGCTAATGGGTTTGGCCACCCAATTCAAAATCTCTGGGAATAAGAACTTTTGTTCCAAAAATTTCTACGTGATAACAGACAAAGAATCTTATTCCCAATTGATTTGAATTGGGTGGAAACTTACATAGCAACGTGTTAGCCAATTTGGTCTATCTGTCATGGTAGTATTATAAGGGGAAAGCAATTTAACAGAAAGAGAAAAAACACAACATAAGGTTGTTTTTTTCTTAAAACAACCTCTACCTGCCTCTACTTTTTCCTGTCCAACACAGGATAAAAGCTGAATAATATTATTTCCTGTTTTTACATTTCTAACATTGTTTTGCATGTTGTCTGAAAAATGTTTAACCAAACTACAGTACCACTGAAAACATATCACTCCTGCATACTATTTGAAGTTGACAAAAAGAGCAAAAGAGCAGGTTCCATTACAAATTTTAGAAATTCTTAAGAAAGTCTGATGTATGGATAGACAATGATGCAGCCTCATGAAGTACTTGAAAGTATAGTTAGTTAGCTACCCAATGATATACAGGTGTAGGTAGAAAATAGCATGAAGTTGAAGAACCTGGTCTAGGAATGGTCATCATGATTTTGTTTTAAAAATCATATCTTCTATTGAATTTCCAGAGGCATGGGTGATCGAATTATAGTAGGGTTGTTTAGAACTTTATTTATGAAACTTCCTAACTATAGGTGTACAGAGCTAATATAAATCATCACTGCAAGGGAGGTATGCGTATTTTCTGGAGTTATAGATTACAGATAGTTTTGTATATAAATTATCCCAAAAAATATAAGCATTCAAAGATTGATATAATTTATGATATTACCATGATAGCAAACAAATCCAAATCCCTACACTAGCTTATTGTATTAAGTATCATCTACTAGCTTACTAAAAAAAACTAGCTATAGGACAGCATTGTCAAGTCAAGAAATGTCCCAAGTGTAGTCTCAAATAGCAAACAAACTTGATGTTGTCATGTTGAAACATCAACATTTATTATCACTAGTTTTCTCAGTAAATTGTTTATGAAGTCACTCTTATTAAAATCTACTAGCTTGTTAAATGTATGTACTGCTATGCCACCATATCTGTGATTGCAACGGCTGTCTGAACAGCATCTAAATGAATGTACAGTGACTTTGTGCAGTAAGTATAACTGATTTGGTTTAACAGATGTTATCAATGGTAATAGTCAAGATCAGCACTCCAGATCTCATGTCGGCTGATTAACGGCCATTTGATGGCCGATTGACGGCTGTTTGATGGTAGTTTGTTGGCCGATTGATGGCAGTTTGACTGCCAATTTTTATGAGCTTAGAGTGAAAGCACTAAATCCATGAAACAGTACTATGTAGCTAGCACTAATTTGTACTATTGAGTGCAAAATAGATTTAGTACTCCTTCATGCATTAGAGTGATTCTCATAAACCCGTGAAATACACTTTTTAAATATTACTTCACTCTGATTCTTTTGTTTTCTATTGTGTTTATCTGACTGTTACACTTTAATTAGTACACTTTGTTTCACGGGTTAATGAAAACCACTCTAAGTGAGAAAACTCTACAACTCAATAAAGAATACATTTAACTATTTGATTATCCTTGCAGAAAGATATAATAATTTCTCATGCAAATATTAAGATAAGACTTTAAGAAAATCTATTTTAAATTTAAAGAACGTTTTAAAACATGTTTCTTATAAAGTTAAGATAATTTGATACAAACAAGGCAAGACAAGATGAGAGTTTTGTTAATAAGACTTTTACATTCACATGGAATAAATTATATGTTCAAAATTGAAAATATTGTACTGTATTATCAGGCCTGTCTTTGATGGGAAAGCAATTAGGTTGGTTGAACTCCAAAGATATTTCACTCAACACAGTGGTCATGTCACTCGTTATTTCATTTTACCTGGCTCTCACCTCAATCACCTTGGGTTTGATTCCAGGATTCAACATCAGAAGTGAGTAAATTCATTGGTAATAGTCCCTTCTTGCCATGGAGTTTGTAGTGTAAGATCAATAAATTTACCTTAAAGTTTCTGTTTTTTCTTCTTCCTGATGCTTGATTTTTTTCTTTTAATCCCCACATTGACAGCATGCAAAGGATTTCAAATTGTTTTCAATTACCTAACTTTGGTTAATTGTGTCTTTTGTACTTATTCAGCTTATCTCAAGCACTTTTTAATATCCTCACATTTCTGTACTAGATATTCATCTGATACATTACAGTTTGTTTCTGTCTTTTGCTTTTTTTCTTGGTGTTCTTGTACGTCCAATGTAACAGGACTCATTTGAAGGTATGTTATAGTTGCAGGGGCATTGCAGGCATCCTTGCCATTGCAAGCAAGTTCTCATTATTATTATTATTATTATTATCATTATTATAATAATGATATATGACTGAAGAGAATGTATTTTCTTTTTGTTAAATCTTCTTGTAAACCAAAATTAATCATAGAGTTGTGTGATATCAATCAAAAGCTACAATATCATTTTGTAGTTATCTTGGCATCCATCCTCCTCTCATTCCTGGGTTCTGTGAAGGTGGGGCTCCAAACTGCCGTGGCCAGGAAAAGTCAGCCCTTCCTTGAGGGTGTTGCACAGGTTGAATATTTGGTGGCATGGGTGGCAAAGGTGGAGGTGCCCTCATGGGTGACTGGCCCATCCCCATAGCTCCTCCCTGAGGATTCTGCATGTTGCCGAGACTTCTGGGGGGAATTCCATACATAGTACCTCCTGGCTGAAGAGGAGCAGAGAAACCTGGGGGCTGTGGGGGAAGTTGAAGCTGACTTTGTTGGTACTGTATTGGCTGGGTTAGTCCTTGTGCTGGTGGTGGATAAGCCTGACCGGTATACATTGCTCCCATGTGCAAACCTTGTGCTGCTGGATAATGTAGGTTTGGCATGTATGAACCAACAGTTACTAAAGGAACACCAGATGATAATGTAGTTCCATATGTTGTACCACTGTTAGTGTATTGGGCCATAGTGGCAATACTTGATTGAGTAATATTTGGAGGTTTGGGACCTGAACTGCTTGAATTACTGAAAGATGTATCTACTGACTGTGTGGGTCTGGAAGGTTCAGTACCTACTGTTATGGCTGAGGTTTTAGTTGTAGTTGGAGGAGCTGGACTAATGTTTTCAACTTGTAATTGGGTGGATGACTGACTTGACTGCTGTGTTATTGATGGTGGTAATGCTGATGGGAGAGGGGCTTGTTTCAATTCTAATAACAAAAACAGAACATCTTAAGTCACTGAAACATTCTAGAAAATTTCCCAATGATGTGCACACATTTCTTGCAAAACAAACCTGAGGAATTCTTCAGTTTCGATTCTGATGATGACATTGGTTTCTGCAATAATTAAAAATTTAATCAGGTGGCACGAAAAAAAAACCTGCAACACCATTCCTTCCATTTATAGATAACAAATTATATAAATTTTTAGAGGAATGACATCATTGATGAAGGAGGATTAAAGTCTCAATCAATGTAGCTCACCCTTTTCTTGACTGGAGGGCTGTAAGTGACAGAAGGACTAGAAGCTGCAGATGAACAAGTACTTGTATCTTCTAATATCCTTTCCTTTTCTTTTTCTTTCTTCTTACCTCCATAAAGCACCAACATCATGTCAATAATTTCTGTATGCATGAAGAAATAAAGAAATGATTTAGAATATGATAAGACAGATGTCACTGAACATATCTTAATGATTTCTTTCAACAGCATTAATTTGATTAAAATTTGCCATATCCCTCATTTTCAATTTCTCACTAAATTGGTGATGTCATTTTCCCGCCAAAAACCAAAAACCAAAAAATTTCATATGTGAAATTTCAAGTTGATCAATCTTTATGTTAAAAAGTTATTAAAATTCACGCTTAAAAGTATAGATTTCAGTACTGTGCTAGCCCAGCATGAAACAATATGAGAGAATGTATGGTTTTGGGGGATGCTGTCCTCAAACCTCATATTACAATCTCTCTTATTTTTGCAACTTTTATTTAAGCTTGCCACTCAGTAAGTTTTCATCTAAACATGCTCAAACTCAGTTATAGTACTAATATTAGTATGATCTTTTTTGTGATGTTGTTTAAAAAATACTTTAACTTAATTTTGGGGATGAAGTTTTTGTACTATAAAAATAATACAATTGATTCTTTTTCTCCATAAGCATTTGTAGTGATTACTAAGAATACCAGTTGTTTCGCTACGTGTCAGTTTCGATACACGGTATTTAGCCAGTTTCGATACACATTAGTAGTGGTTTCGATACAAATGGTATAGCTGTTTCGATACATATATATTTTCAAGTCAGAACACACTATATATATATTATATAAGTTATAAAGGTGTTTTGTGATAATTTAAGGAAAAATTCCGCGATGTATGAAGATGATCGTCAAGTAAAACACCACTCTCTTATTATTGTATCGTATCGAAACGACTCAACCCCGAGATCCGCGTGTTTATTCTCCAGTTTCTTTAGTTAATAAACAACTCGGATGCATAATCAAAAGAACATATAAGCTCTCATATGATGGAAGTTCCTTTTTATTCTGCAATTTGCCTCTCAAATAAAACGTGAAGTCCGTAAACTTGAAAAACGAGCGTGATGTGTTGATGCGACGTTACAACGAGGTGTCACTTCACTTGACTGACTGACTGGCATCCGAGCCAGTTTCATGCTCATTTCAAAACCTGCCATTCGTAAAATCAAAACATCATTCGCAAACACAAGTATTACATGTAAAGGAATCTTTATTTGAAGGGGAAAAAAGACATTTTTGCCAACCGCTCAAGCCCTTGAGAAAGAAATCTTTAGCTTGAGCCGTTTCGATACGAGTTTCCTTAGCATTTTTCGAGTGACGCGATAAGTTGAAAGTTGATAGCTCATAGCGGCGAAAAATTTTGATCGACCAAAACTCTTTTTAGCATCATTGTAGAACTTCAAATGCATCCATATAATGTTTTTGATATAATTCAAAGGTTTTATTTAAGAGGTTTTTCGTGAATAATAAATGCATTGAAAACATAGCGGATCTCGGGGTTGAGTCGTTTCGATATGATACGATAATAAGAGAGTGGTGTGAATTTTTCCTTAAATTATCACAAAACACCTTTATAACTTATATAATATATAGTGTGTTCTGACTTGAAAATATATATGTATCGAATCAGCTATACCATTTGTATTGAAACCACTACTAATGTGTATCGAAACTGGCTAAATACCGTGTATCGAAACTGACACGTAGCGAAACAACTGGCTACCGATTACTAACAGGGAAGGTAAGATTATAAATATATTATTGTAGATGTCCAAAAGTTTTCAGTTATAAAACCAGTTCAGGGAATGCAACACTGGTTGCTTACAAAGGACTATAATATAGTCAAAAAAGTATACTCAAAAAATAATTATGATAATATTGTTTTACAGTTTGCAGAAGTGTTGCTTACTAGCCTAGCTCAGAATAATAATAATAATATTAATAATAATAATAAACTCTTTATTTAAAGAGGGTGACATGGAATAGTTAAAAACTAATAGACTAGTGGCCCTCTATCTAAAATTATAAAATACATATACATTTAAAACGTGGAAAAGAATAATAAAACAATAAAATGATAAGAAATATATATATATATATATATATATATATATATATATATATATATATATATATATAATTATATAATAATCATACTATAAGAACTAATAATTATTAAACTACAAAATGGTGTAATTCCTGCTGTTCCTTAAATAAAATATCCCTATAATCGTTTTTTAAAAACTCCTAATGATATAGACTTTCTAAGTTCTAGGTTTAAACTGTTCCATAGTTGGCAGGTAGTAACAGCAAACGTTCTACCGCCTTCAGTCACACGATTGAACTTTGGGCAAGTGAAATTAATATTACTATATCTAGTATTACGACTATGACGCTGACTATAATTATTAAAGTGCCTATAACCCCTAACTGGATATTTTCAGTATTGATTCTACTTGAAGTAAATGGTTGAATGGTAAAATATTTTTATAAGATTTGAGTGATGCATCTTTGAGATATAAAAGTTTATACTTCTAGTATGTTAATGCTGTGACATATCTGGAGGAATTATTAAATATACGAAACTTTTCTGGGGCAGTAAAACATCATTTATAAAACATCATTATCTTACTCAGGGTTTATAGAAAGATTATTGCAAATTTGTTTTCTCATAGAAATCAGTGTTTCAATTTACAAATGATGACAAATAAACTCAAATGCCTCCAGATACGTCACAGCATTAACATAATGGAAGTATAAACATTGATATCTCCAAGATGCGTCACTCAAATCACATAAAAATATTTTACTATTCAACTAGTCACTTCATGTAGAATCAATACTGCAAATATTGAGTTAGGGGTTATAGGCACTTTAAGCTTTAAGAAATTTTCAATATATATTGGAACTTTGTCCTTAATACGTTTGTATGCAAGGCAGCATTTAGCTATTTTCACTTCTTCATAAAATGGAAGCCACTTAAATTAAACTATTGAAGATCTTAACACTAGAAGCCTGATTATTAGCATCACAAATTACTCTTGCTGCCCTCTTTTGCAGCTTTAAAACATGGCCTAAATTCTCCTTATCACAACTGGACCAAATTTCAATTTTGATTGGTAGAGAACCTTCAGCCAATCCCTGATATCATGTGAACTCAACATCATGATAAATGTATTATCTGTAGCTTTGTCAAGTTCACTTGTTTGCTATTTTTTTGGAAAGTAGAATTAAATCTTTATTCTTAGCTTATAAAATGTGTAATAAATGTGTAACAATTATTGAATTTGGTTTTTGGATGAAATTGTAAATTATCAAGACCTTGGCCATTTTATCTGCCTCAGCTATAATACTTGGTCTTACTTCTGACAAAGTGACATTTTTACCTGAGACTGTTCCCTCATGAACACTCCTTGCAAATGATGTCCACCAGTGTTTGCCTTGGACTCCAGTAGCAGACTGTAGGTCATAGTTGTTAAACTTGGCAGCAAGAGCTAGCATTGCTACAGCAATGGTTTCAGGCTTATATCTCAAGCATAGGGTGGTTGACAGACTGTAACATAAAATTAATACAGTGTACAGGTAATTGCATAATAGTTTATTCAGGCTTATATCTCAAGCACAGGGTGATTGACATCTGGACTGTAACTTAAATACAGTGTATTGCAAATTAGCAAATGAGTAAGAGATACATGTATTGAACACAAGAAGAAGATAAAATTTATATCCATCTAATGTTCTGTTTATATCATAAATATCAATGAAATATCCAGGATCAGGAAAGAATTTTAAGGCCAAGTGCAATCGATTGATTCAAGGGTAGTCATAGCAACAGTGACATGTGAAAAATAATCAAATGTCCCATAATGCAAACTTGTGGATATATGATTAGGAAATATGATTAGGATTGACAAAAATTTAAACATATAAAACATTTAAATATTGATCTGGTAACGGCATAGCGATGGATAAATGTTATAGTGAGCCTAGTATATAAGAGACTAGTATGCAAAAGGGAAAACGTAGGGGGGAGGGGGCTATAGCCCCCCCCCCCCACCCCATCTCCACCGTCCCTGGTATGAAGTTTGAGAAACAGGAGAAATCCTGATATTCCATCAATAATATATATAATCTGTCCTTTCTTTCAGAAAAGCAACTCCTTTCATTTACATTCCACATGAAATATACCTGTTTATTATATGATTATCAATGAAATACCTATATTTCTCTATTTAAAAAATTTGATATTTTCACATGTGAAAATAACATGTTATTTTCACATGTGAAAATATTGTCACTATGGTTACATACTTCTTATAGCAGAATCATATAATAAACAGAATATTACATAGGTGCTTGGAGATACAAATTTTATCTTCTCGTGTGGAAAGTCTCTCACTCATTTGCTGTGCTCACTCGTGAGAGATCTTTCCAACACTCGAAGATAAAATTTGTATCTCAGCTCGCCCATGTAATATCCTCTATAAAATATACATTTTTGTTGAAGTTAAATTTTTTTATTTAGATTAAAATATTAGATAGGGCATAGTTCTTGCTTCTTTTTAAATTCTTTTTTGTTTTCACCTAAGAAGTCATTATTACATACAATGGATTATGTAATTGCATTATTGTTCCAAAACATTAATGCCCATCTCAGAAATCAACTTACCTATCATTAATAAAGGTCCATGCCATCTGTACAAGCTTGTTCAATTTTTCTCTATCACCTGGTATCAATCAAACAATAGTAAGATTTCACTTGTAAAAGATGATTTATTTTAATGCTTTCAAAATAAACACATTGTTTTGCATGAGTGTGGATGTGAGGACTGGTAGATGATTAGGCAAATGAAAAGAAATGAAGGGGTCATTAAGTAAAAGGGGGCCTAAAAGTTGTCTTTAATAACCACACCTTTAAGTGCTTTTCCAAACTTGAGAAGACAGGAATATGGGTGGTCTACTTGTAAATCAAATTTGATTGTCTGTAGTAAGACTCTTTCATAAACCATTACTTCCTCCTATATCATAAATTATAAACATAATAATATTTGCAATGATAATTTATAGAATATAAGACAAAGCATACAAGTAATACAATAAATTAAAATTAAAATAGTTGATATGTTGTTAGGTAACTTCATTGTTAAGAATCATGTTTCAGCCAGCAAAAAATACATATCCAGAAGAAAATATTAAATCTCTAATGGCTGTTCAAAGCTGTTGGTCTAAATCCATCATCAGGGAATACTGAAAAAAACAACGTTAAACAACCTACTTACGGGTTATATTAATACTGACCATAATATTATATGAGTTTTGGTTTAATATCAACTTTATCTAAAAGTGGTGAGAGTTTTTATTTTGTCTCTAGATATTAAGGATCAGTATTCTAATTAGGATGCCAAGGATCATGTTGACAGTGATCATTTTGTCTCTAGATATTAAGGATCAGTATTCTAATGAGGATGCCAAGGATCATGTTGACAGTGATCATTTTTTCTCTAGATATTGTGGATAGAATATACAAGATCATTGACCTGAGGCCATATACTAGTCATAGCCAGTGCTAAAGAGACAACAAGCAAACCTGTTTCCCAGATTAAATAAACAGGATTGTTTAGAGATTGGTTGTGCAATTAAATTTTTAAAGACTGCAATTGTAAAGGCCCATTTACACTAGCAATTTTGCATGCAACTTGAGGGGAGATTTTAATGGCGATTTTATTGCAATCCCAATCATGAGTGTAAACACCCAGTGATTTTATTACAAACTTGCTGCAATATTTGTTAAAAAGCTGTACCTTTTTTCAATGGCTATCTGAACATTTTTTTTTCCCTGTTTAGGACTTGTTTCTTGTATCACAGGTGGTCATTTTCCACCACAAGATTAACTTTCGTGCTCGAGATTGGCATTTTTCCTCCAAAATAGGGTAGAAACGGTAACATTTTGACTAAGTTAGAATTGGTGGCAACTTAGCTGTGAGCTGTCGCCATAAAAATCGTCATAAAATTGCTGGGCATGTACATTCATGATTTGGGGTTACAATAAAAACGCCATTGAAATCACAGCTCAAGTTGTGCAACAAAATAGCCCAGTTTCGAATTAGATGCAAACCACTGTTTTTGAAAACCACAGACTCATTTGCACAGACCTAGCCTCATTTAATGGTCAGCTATTCACTATTAAAAGTCTGTGGGATTGGTATTATTGAAATTGCACATTCTTTATATTACAGTAAGTTGGCTGTTGCTAATGATTTGCAAAAATCAACTGCAATGCAAAGAATGTGCAAGTTGAATAATATCAATGTTTTGAAATCCCAGACTTTTAATGGTTTGAAACTGGTGTATTGCTAGTGTAAACAGGCTTTACAGTCAAAACGTGTCAAGCGTACCCCTAGAATCCATTAATTAATTTATTATTCAAATATTGATCATTAATCACTCTGACTCCAAACTTGAAAATAAATTATCTATTGATAATGTTGGTTTGCGTATGGTGATGGAATATGAAATGTATATGTGATCATACCATACTGAATGAACTCAGAACAAATTCTGAGCCCCAGATGGGAATTGAACCCACAACCCTCCATATTGCTATGCCAAGGTAGAAAAAATCCCCAGAAAGGCCATCACTTAGAATTTTAGTTGTGAAATGAATGTGAAGTATGGAGTCTTCAGATTTTTTAATGAAAACTCAGATTGAATAATCCACTCAATATTTGAATAATGAAATCATTAATGGAGCCTAGGGGTGTACGCTTGAGCCATTTTGACTGTATAACATTAGCAGACATTGTAGTACAGGGTTCCCACTCATATGGAAAAATAAAATTCCCTGACTTTTCCCTGACTTTTCCCTGACCAAAGACCATTTTTCACTGACCACAATGTGCACTAATCTCACGAAAAATGGTTGTTCGATCACAGGAAGCCCAACTGAAAATTCCAAATTTAAAACAATTTTTTGAAGACTGACAGAAATTCCCTGACTTTAAACTGACTTTTGGGTAAATTGCAAAAATTCACTGACCAAAATCAAAATTCCCTGACCTTGAAAAAATGTCAGAATTCACTGACTTTTTCCTGACCATGAGAACCCTGTAGTAATCAATGCACACAATCTTTTCTAGCTTACCTTGGGATCTTCCCCAAATGATTCAAACTGCTGTTCTGTTAACAGAGTTTTAGCTGTTTTGATGATATCACGACATTTCTTAGGTGTTTCTTCTACTTTTCCAGCAAGAAATAAACAAGCAGCACCAGTTACCTGTAAAATTAACAATAGAATAATATCCAATTAAGTATTAGGTGTTATTGTTGTTTGGTAAATATTAGAAATCGTAATTTGTTTCATCTAGCAATGATAGAGACATGTGAATAATAGATGACCTGCACTAACAAGTCATGTGACCCTAAGACAAGCAGCTGTGTCAAAATGAACAACAGAAATGAAGAGGCCCAGCTACCTTTCAAGTTGGCACAGGAAACTGTGAAGGGGACTATGTATTGGAATTTAGAAGTTGATTTTTGTAGAAAAAGGAAAACTGGAAATTCTGCATTCTTTGAAATGTTATTTGTTATCAATTGCTGTGTTTCAACCTATAAACAAAAGATGTTTAGGTACTTTTATCTAAATTGGGTTCCGTGTGAAAGATTTCAAATCTGAAAACTTATTAGGCCAAGCTAAAAATAACAGCTGCTCATCAAACAATGTCCACCAGATTTGGAACTTATCCAGTCAATTCTTTGCCTTGGTGGTCATTTTGACTGGTAATATTGAGCCAGAAACAAGGTATGACTGAGCTAAAACTAAATTGGCAGGTCATCATGACCCACGACTGACCAACCATTATTTTTAACCCTGTAGACAATTACTTTGAACACACAAGATTAAAAGTATGAGGGTGGACGTAAACAAGGTACTAGATATTAGCTGAAGAGTTGGTGTTACTAATATAAACATGTGATCATACATTTGTATATTTATACTCTTACCCAGCGAGAAAAGTTTTTGAAGGATTGTATCATATAAAACCTATGAAAATACACAGCTCCAGTAGCCATGGTATCATATCGTCTATGGTTGCTTGATTAAAGATCATTATAACAAACTGCTCAAAGTTTAATATACCATATTTGCCGGTGTAGAAGTCAACCTTTTCATGCCTAAAATCGACCCTAAAAAATTGACCTCGACTTATACACCGAGTATGAAAGTTGACATCTTGTTTCATAGCTCAAGTTCCAAGCAAAAACATTGGTTTTGGCTTTAGAAACGATCATTTTTTTTTTGAATAAGCATTCAAATAAAGTTTCTTTCCAAAATGTCGTATATTATTTGTAAAAAAAAAAAAACCCTGATAACGGCTAGAATTGCAGCGATCTAAACTTCTAACATCACGTTACCTAAGTGCTTTAGTTTTTGTCTTTTTCTTCTGAATTAAATTTTCTTAGAACTGATTTCATTGTATTACAAAATAAAGTGAACTTATAATATAATAATAGTTTTCTAAAAAAAACACAGTTTAAAGTCACCTGAATGTGTTTTTTTTTAATCAAAATCTCCTAAAGGTTTTTTTTACTGCGTTCTTCGTTATGTCTCAGTGAATTCGAGATGCCAAACTTTCACCAACTCTTTAAATCAGAAAGTTTAGCTGGTAATTCTTTCCCACGGGATGGTTCAAAGTACTTTCCAACTATGATTGGCTTAGGTTTGACCTGTCAATTAAACTAACAGCAGTAATGTCTGGAAATCTACAACAAAATGGGGTCGACTTAGTAGGGTCGACTTATACAAAGAATATATTAAAAATTTGTGTTTCTTATCCTGAATTTTGGGGGTCGACTTATACACCAAATCAACTTATACACCAGCAAATACGGTAGTCAATTGATAGCCTTTAGAATTGTTATTAACATGGTGCTACTTGTTACAAAATGGGATACCAGAGAAAATGATGCATTTTCATTTGGCAAAAAGTCAACAAATAACAAAAACTTCTACTGAAGTGAGACAAATAACTTGGGGTGTAGAAAAAAACAAAACTAGAAAAAAGAAGACCAAAGACCCCAGAAAAATGAACACCCAGAAAAATGAAAACCCTTATATGTATGAAATATTAGATATTTGAAAAATAGACATCTGAGACTGAGAAAAGTAACTTTCAAACATCTAATGTTTCATATATTTGGGTGAGGGGTGTTTGTTCCTGGGTCTTTCTTTTATCTTGGATCTTCAGTCTTCGTTTTTTCTGGCTTTTTGTTTTTGAACTTGAACTTCACAGGTTTAGTGATTTCACTCTAAGTCAGGCTTAAGTAAAAGTTTTGTCGCTTTAAACAGCCATGACATCCGTGTAACTAAACTATATATTTCATTTGTTTTAAGAAAGAACTCAAGGATACAGTCCCATCTTGTTGCCACATTCAACAATGAACCTCGTGGCCTCTCTTCGGTACCGACAGTCTGTTGAATAGTCAATGCCATCTAGTCTAGAAGGTGTTCGAAGTATTCCTTCTTGGCTAAACAACCAGTTAGGCATTATAACAAAATGCTAGGTGTCCAAGACCGAGATCAAAACCTGCAGTTTATAAACACGTTTTGACAAGCTTGTTATCCGCCATTTTACCTTCTTGTATCTGACCGAGTAGGCATGGAACGAGATTGCACAGGGTGCCCAAAACAATAATAATAATGATAAGTTTATTATTTATATAACGCTTTATATGCAATACTCTGAAGCGCTTAAACATGTATAAGAAAACAATCCTTTGGCCAGTACAATAAATCCCGATAAGTCGAACCTTGAAAGAAAATACAAAAATTGGGTCGAGTTATCGAGGGTTTGAGTAACGAGGGTAAAATAAGAGTAAATGCAAATCCAGGGAAAATCAATTTTTCAAAATTGAAATTAAAATTTGGTTCGAGTCACTGGAAAGCGCAAGCTTCTGCGAGCTTCGAGTTACCGATAGTTCGAGTTAACGGGATTCTACTGTACTTGGAAAGGTTTCCGTGTGAATATTGAAAAAGTGTTTCCGCCATTTTAACGTCACTTCCGGTATTGCGCAGACCGGCTTATATAAAGAGAATCTGCGCAGCCACTCTTTCTCTTAAGATCCCAGAATGGCTGCCGGGGTAAGAGAGAAATGGAATAAACAATCCATTTAAAATCTTGGTCATCTTACAACAAATGTTAAAAATAAAAGAGTCATATTATTATTCAATTATGTTCTAAGACATCGTTGCTTTTATTTTTCACAATTTCAATAGACTTTGTACACTTATCCGGATAGTTTCCGAGCACAAAAAATCTTAATCGCTGCTGAATACAGCGGTACCAAGATTAATGTTCCACCTTTTGAAGTAGGAAAAGATAACAAAACTGCCGAATTTTTAAAGAAGTTCCCGCTAGGGAAGGTAAGTTTTCTCTATTATGTTATATGTCTAAAAAGGCTAAAAAATCATCGGCGTTAATCAATATTTTTTATGTTATATATGTAAAACTGTAATTTTAAGCTTACATGTATCTATGCAAGACTTAAATTCTTTATGAAATTGTTATTCTCACCTTGAATATTAAGTAATAAATTTGATGATTTCATATATCATTGTCATATTTTAGGTTCCTGCATTTGAAACCAGTGATGGCAAATGTTTGTATGAAAGCAATGCTATTGCGTACTACGGTAAGTCATCTTTATTCCAATATGTCCCAAAAAAGTCTAAAATATGGTGATCCAACCCAATTCAGTGTTGTGCCATGTTAGCACACCTTTAGATCAGTGTTGTAAGTGAAACAAGGTATTCCATCCTATAATAATATCTCTGTAGGTCAGTGTTTTAAGTATTCCCTCGTTGTGGGAAGCCATTTTATTGATATGCCCATATTATAATGAAATCAGATTTACCAGTCAGTTGTATTTGTAGTTTACAAGTTATTACATAATTTTCAGTTTCAAATGAAAATCTTCATGGAACCAACAAGGATGATGCAGCATTAATTCAACAATACATTAACTTTGCTGACCAGGAAATCCTGCCAGCAGCTGCCACCTGGGTATTTCCAACCCTGGGACTCATGCAGTACCAGAAACAGGTTAGATACTCCTTCACATCACATTGTTAATGAATACAGTCTAGCAAGTTACATGCAGAGCACTGCCAACAAAGCAACAGGTCTGTAGTTCAATCCCTGGTTATCTCAAACACCTGTATCTACTTCTCTTTTATCCATGTAGCCCTACAGCTTTAAAAAGCCATCAGATATGGAGTAAAGTGTAAACTGTCAACATGCTGGGATACCAGGTTGGAACCTGAAGTAACTACCAACCTTAATATAGTTATCACCAGTATTATTTAGATATGCAACAAAATCTCAAAAATTAAGTTGGAATTTAGCCTAAAAAATAAAAGAAACTTCAGATTCTCTTCATTGAAGTTTTGTGATATGCCTTTGATTTGTGTAGTGGTTATCACCTTTGCTATTTGTGATTATATGGATTAACCCCCTTATTATTTTCT
The DNA here is from genome assembly GCA_964019055.1 of Anthopleura xanthogrammica. NCBI lineage: Eukaryota > Metazoa > Cnidaria > Anthozoa > Actiniaria > Actiniidae > Anthopleura > Anthopleura xanthogrammica. Next base: position 16,152,135 of record OZ025212.1, read on the forward strand.
AGCCCAGTGATAAAGCCATGGAAAATGTTAAGAAGTACATGACCATCCTAAACAACACCCTGTTGACAAAGACATTCCTTGTTGGAGAAAGAGTTACACTTGCTGACATTGCTGTCTGTTGCAACCTTTTATTGCTCTACAAACAAGTAAGTTTACAATCTCTGAATGTAGAAAATCTTAAATCAACGTTCGTGCATGGGAAGCAAAATGTAAGTGGCATAGTTTGCTCTCACCAGTGTGACTTCATTGCTAACCAATATCAGAGGGTTGTAAAAGAACCACTGAGGACGTAAAGAAACCCTGGCAGTGACCACTCTCAGTGCCTACCCCTTATACTTACCACCTCTCATGATTGTAAAGCGCCTTTGATTATATACATATAGAAAGGGTGCTATATAAATCATAAATCTTAGAAATCATGACTTGTTTCACATGAGTAGAGTTAACCTTGTTGGTTAACCACTTTTCTTTCCTATTTGGATGAACAGTCACTGATTTTACATAATCCGATATACTAATAGAAGAGTTTGTGTGTGATAGGTAATGGATCATACCTTCCGTGCTCCATATGGAAATGTCAACCGGTGGTTTGTCACTCTGGTCAATCAACCTCAATTCAAGAAGGTCCTTGGTGATGTTAAGCTTTGCGAAACTATGGCTAAATTTGATGGTGAGTTAGTTCATGACAAATGCTCATTTTGAAAAGAAAGTTTCATGAAATGTAAAACTACTTTTTCATCATTCAACATGAACTTTGTAACTTCTCTCATAGTACTGTATAGTTTCACCAAAAATATTTGGTTTTATAAAAGTCGATAAATTATTTTTTTCTGGTAATATCCGAGTTTTCATTTTGTGATGGTTGCTTCTATTAATGTTTTTTTTTTGTTCAAAAAGTAACAAAGTTTCTTAATGTCAATTTAATGATAGGAAAGAAATATGCAGCCCTTCATCCTAAAAAAGATGACAAGAAAAAAGCACCAAAAGAAGAAAAACAACAACCAAAGAAAAAAGAAGAGCCAAAGCAGGAAGAGGAGAAACCCAAGCCAAAGAAGAAAGATCTGTTTGGTGATCTGCCTCCAACGTAAGTGCTGTATTATGATTGTTTCCACCCACCTCTTTCTTTCTATCTGTGTGTTTATTTTTTGGGTCATCACAAGCTGATTTCTTCAGAACAGAATGATAAATACAAATTATGATCAGTGAAAATAAAGTAAATTGGCTAAATGTGATACCGGGGAAAGACTCCTGGTGTTTGATATGGACAAGAGTATTTTATGGTGGAGTAGAGGTAGTAGTCATTCCTTGAGCATGTCTTGTCTTCTCTGAACATCCTACAGATTGATACAACTGGCCCTAATTTCCTGACTATGTTATATATCTGCTAGTTAAATTTGATATTGTGCCTTGCAGTTCAATGAGTATGGATGCTTGGAAGAAAGTCTACTGCAATGAGGACACTGAAGAAAAAGCTATCCCATATTTCTGGGAAAATCTGGATAAAGAGGGCTATTCCATCTGGTTTGCTGAGTACAAGTACAATACTGAGTTAGCCAGGATGTTTATGACTGCTAACTTAATCAAAGGCATGTTTCAGCGACTAGAAAAGATCCAGAAGACCTGCTTTGGAAATATTTTAGTCTTTGGTAAAGACAATGATGCAGCTGTTGCTGGACTTTGGGTTCTGAGAGGACAACAACTTGTTTTTGATGTGAGTTTAGAGCCCTAGCTTTTAAGGATTACTAACATGCAAAAATTAATATTGTCGCTGAAAAAAGGCTACAGCTTTGAGAGCAGAATCATTAAATTTCACTGTGGCATTATTACCAATAAGAAACTCACTGTATGCTTGCAATTCTAAGCATGCAGCCAGTAAACGTCATCCCTCATTTACATAAAACACTGACAGTGTCAATCTAAACTCCAAATATGCTGTTGCTAGGGTTTGGAGAACATTTAGGTCCAGAAAAAACACTGAAAAACCTCCAGGAGTGAAAGGATCATAATGAGAAAAATATTAAAAAACTGAGACTGTTTTTGAAATGAGATATAGGTTGACATATGCTAATTTTCAGCAATAACAATATATTGAAATCCTGCATTCCAGGAAGTTCTTGAAAAAGAGCAGACAAATATTATAAAAATTGCACTCTTAAAAACTGATGAGATTGATTGAAAGTTTATCAACACGGTTGAAATCTGTGTTTAATCAGTGTTAAGAAAATTTATACAGTACTTTCATAGACATTAGATGAGTAGTTTGTGCACTATGAGGTATTTAGTGAACACAAATTTTAAGGTATCTGGTTACCTTAAGTTTAAGTTATAAAGTTTTATTTCAATGTCTTGTAAAAAGACTGATCGATTTTTGCTTTTCACCTTCTCCATCTTTTTTTTAGCTTGATGATAACTTGAATGTGGATTCCCCATCTTATACCTTCACCAAGCTAGATCCTGCCAATCCTGAAGACAAGAAGAAGATCAATGACTACCTTTTATGGCCTGATGACTTGACCTATGATGGAAAAGTACTTGATGATGGTTTCATGTTCGTATAGAAACACTTGTAATGAAAATGTAGAATAAAAGGTAGCATTATCCTTCAAATATATGTTTCTAGTATTTGTGATTTTGGGTTCCATAAAAATATATATTTATTTATAGAAAGGAGAGTAAAGAAATGAATAAGTCATAGAAGTACATTATTTTCTCTGTGTGGTCAAAAAAAGAAGAAACAAGAAGGATATCCCATTCTTAGTTTGCTTGACAGAGGTTTCTTCTTCCTCTTCTTTAAGTAAGAAAAGAAAGAGGAAACTGCAGTCAAGCAGCATCTATCTAATGTGGAAAGGAAGGATCATTTTATGCCTTGGGTTTGGCACTTGATTGGATTACTGTGGCCCTCACTCCATGATCAAGGTGGTATTTAAAACATCTACTTGTTTAATAATTTTCCTATCATGGAACCTGGACACGACTCAGGTAAAAATATATTATGACAATCCATTTTCAGATATCTACTTGTTACTTTGATTTTCTAGTTTTTGTACAAATATAAGGTTACTTTCCATGTGTTATGATCTCGAGATCTTTTATTGGTATTCAAAATTCCTTTTTGCTAGACAGGATTCTGCCCACCATCTTAGGTTTGTTTACTGCATATCTGTTTGAGTTGAACTAATATAACTTCCTATACTGTGATACATTCATTAAGATAAAACCCTAACCCTAACCTTATGTCAACCCAAACCAGGACTGAATGCAGACAATATAGAGATTTTAAGAACCTGAGGTTGATACTAGCCTGCATCACTTGTACTTTAAGGCCTTGCCATGGTCTGTGTAGTGGTGACAGCAGAGAATAGTTACATAGTAGCAACAACATAATATGTGAAACAATTGGATGTGACTGGGATGGATTGGATGTGGCTGAGACGGATTCGATCTGACTGGAATAGATTGGATGTGACTCGAATAGATTGGATGTGACTTGAATAGATTGGATGTGACTGGAATAGATTGGATGTGACTGGAATAGATTGGATGTGACTGGAATGGATTGGATGTGACTGGAATAGATTGGATGTGACTGGAATGGAATGGATGTGACTGAAATAGATTGGATGTGACTGGAATAGATTGGATGTGACTGGAATGGATTGGATGTGACTTGAATAGATTGGATGTGACTGGAATGGATTGGATGTGACTGGAATAGATTGGATGTGACTTGAATAGATTGGATGTGACTGGAATAGATTGGATGTGACTGGAATAGATTGGATGTGACTGGAATAGATTGGATGTGACTGGAATAGATTGGATGTGACTGGAATGGATTGGATGTGACTGGAATGGATTGGATGTGACTGGAATGGATTGGATGTGACTGGGATGGATTGGATCTGACTGGAATGGATTGGATGTGACTGGAATAGATTGGATGTGACTGGAATAGATTGGATGTGACTGGAATAGATTGGATGTGACTGGAATAGATTGGATGTGACTGGGACAGATTGAATATAACTGGGATGGATTGGATGTGAATGGAATGGATTGGATGTGACTGGAATAGATTGGATGTGACTGGGATGGATTGGATGTGAATGGAATGGATTGGATGTGACTGGAATAGATTGGATGTGACTGGGATGGATTGGATGTGACTGGAATAGATTGGATCTGACTGGAATAGATTGGATGTGACTGGAATAGATTGGATGTGACTGGAATAGATTGGATGTGACTGGAATAAATTGGATGTGACTGGAATAGATTGGATGTGACTGGAATAGATTGGATGTGACTGGGACAGATTGAATATAACTGGGATGGATTGGATGTGAGTGGGATGGATTGCATGTGACTGGAATAGATTGGATGTGACTGGAATAGATTGGATGTGACTGGAATAGATTGGATGTGACTGGAATGGATTGGATGTGACTGGAATGGATTGGATGTGAATGGAATAGATTGGATGTGACTGGAATAGATTGGATGTGACTGGAATAGATTGGATGTGACTTGAATAGATTGGATGTGACTGGAATAGATTGGATGTGACTGGAATAGATTGGATGTGACTGGAATGGATTGGATGTGACTGGAATGGATTGGATGTGACTGGAATGGATTGGATGTGACTGGAATGGATTGGATGTGACTGGAATAGATTGGATGTGACTGGAATGGATTGGATGTGACTTGAATAGATTGGATGTGACTGGAATAGATTGGATGTGACTGGAATAGATTGGATGTGACTTGAATAGATTGGATGTGACTGGAATAGATTGGATGTGACTGGAATGGATTGGATGTGACTGGAATAGATTGCATGTGACTGGAATAGATTGGATGTGACTGGAATGGATTGGATGTGACTGGAATGGATTGGATGTGACTGGAATAGATTGGATGTGACTGGGATGGATTGGATGTGACTGGAATGGATTGGATGTGACTGGAATAGATTGGATGTGACTGGAATGGATTGGATGTGACTCGAATAGATTGGATGTGACTGGAATGGATTGGATGTGACTGGGATAGAATGGATGTGACTGGAATAGATTGGATGTGACTGGAATGGATTGGATGTGACTGGAATGGATTGGATGTGACTGGGATGGTTTGGATGTGACTGTAATGGATTGGATCTGACTGGGATGGATTGGATATGACTGGCATGGATTGAATATGACTGGGATGGATTGGATCTGACTGGGATGGATTGGATGTGACTGGAATGGATTGGATGTGACTGGGATGGATTGGATATGACTGCCATGGATTGAATATAACTGGGATGGATTGGATGTGAATGGAATGGATTGGATGTGACTGGGATGGATTGGATTTTGACTGGGATGGATTGGATGTGACTGGGATGGATTGGATGTGACTGGGATGGATTGGATGTGACTGCCATGGATTGGATGTGACTGCCATGGATTGGATGTGACTTGGATGGATTGGATGTGACTTGGATGGATTGGATTTTGACTGGGATGGATTGGATCTGACTGGGATGGATTGGATCTGACTGGGATGGATTGGATGTGACTGGGATGGATTGGATGTGACTGCCATGGATTGGATGTGACTGCCATGGATTGGATGTGACTGGGATGGATTGGATTTTGACTGGGATGGATTGGATGTGACTGGAATGGATTGGATCTGACTGGGATGGATTGGATCTGACTGGGATATCGATGGATTAGATGTGACTGGGATATCAATGGATTGGATGTGACTGGGACATTGATGGATTAGATGTGACTGGGATGTCGAAAAGAATCCAAAAAAAGTCCAAAAAAGTCCTATATTTTAAAAGGGTCCAAATTGTCACACAAAGTGGGACTACTTTGAAACTTTTATTTGCTTTGAAAAATTGGGACTGTGTAGCACGATTTAAGTACCATTATTCCAAAAAAGTCCTAAACAGAACCCATTTTTGAAGTGGTCAAAAAAATCCAAAAAAAAGACATATTTTCAAAAGGCCCAAAAAGTCTGACCAAAAAAAACATTTTTCAAAGGGTCCAAATTATCCCAAAAAGTAGGACAATTTAGAACCTTTTGGTTGCTTTGATGAATTGCGACTGTTTAGTACTATTTAGGAGTGTTTATTCCAAAATTGTCCTAAAAAGAACCTATTTTTCTAGCGGTCCAAGAAATCAATAAAAAGTCATATATTTTCAAAATGTCCAAAAAGTCTGAGAAAATTTTTTTTTTTTCAAAGTGTCCAAATTGTTTTAAAAAGTGGGACAATTTTGAACCTTTGTTATTCTTTGACAAAGTAGGACTGTTTAGTCCATGACAATACATGATGGCGGGTTGCGTGACAGACCGATGCTTTGGAGCTCCATATGTCTCATGTAAATTTGGGCTCTTTCGAGCTACTTCTTGGAGCTATTTCCTGTTCATTGTCAAAACATAAGAAGCTTGAACAGCAAATTACCCTTTTTACAAGACATTGTTTATGGCAACTGTATTGATGTAATTGCATTAGGAGAGACTTGGCTCACCGATCAAGTTAGTGATATTGAAATCCTTCCCATCAGATACAAGATCATCCACCAAGATCGACCTTTTGGTAAAAGGGGAGGTGGTGTCTTGCTGGCTATCAAGGACACTATTGTTACTGAGCCAACAGAGTTCTATTCTAACTCCTTGGAGTTAGCTGCTGTTGTTATCAAGTCTCGAACACAAAAAGTTCTCATTGCTGTGTGCTACCATCCACCTGACGCATCAAGTGAATTTTTAAATGAACTTAATCGATTCCTGAACTTTGTAGCTAACTCCAAATTGGAGACTTTAATTATCCTAGCGTAGAATGGATAGATGGATCAGGTTTTTCTAACTTAGGACCAGATATTAGCTTTATTGACATTATTCAGAACTTCAGTTATGTACAGCTTGTTAATTCTCCTACTCGAGATGCTAACTTGCTTGACTTGATTCTTACGACTAATGAACACATAGTTATATATAACAATATCGACATTACCGACGATAACTCTATTTCCCTTCACTCCGATCACAGAGCTATAACTTTTGATGTAAAACTTCATCTTCAACCAAAACAATCAACTGAATGCACAGTTTATAATTATTCAAAAGCCGATTTCGAGGGACTAACTAACTCCCTTCGAAATACTCCATTAGTAGATATGGTTCTCAGCGAGTGCGATGATGTTAATTTAGCCTGAGTGAAGTGGAAGGACACATTCCTTGCAGCAATTGATTCTTTTGTTCCCAAAAAAACAATAAAAAAACTAATAACTAAAAACTAATATCGCTCCCTCATTGGCTGCTCTTTTTAACTTATCTCTCCAACAGGGTCTAGTACCCTCGGAATGGAAATTCGCCAATGTTGTCCCTATACCGAAGAAGGGTGACGCCCATGAGGTCACTAACTACAGACCTGTTTCTTTACTTTCTCTTGTTTCTAAGCTTCTTGAATAATGTGTGTTATTCAGTCATATCTCTAGCTTTGTAAGGAATTATCTTCATCACCTTCAATATGGCTTTCGAGCCAAGAGATCATGCGTCACTCAACTTCTACATGTGCTTCACCAACTTGGCCGTGCTTTGGACTCTGGGAAGGAAATCGATCTTATCTACCTTGACTTTTCCAAAGCTTTCGATTCTGTCATTCATAGTAGACTACTCTTCAAACTGAAATCCTATGGAATCTCTGGTCCACTTCTCAACTGGCTCTCTGACTATCTCTTTGACCGGAAACAGCATGTAGTTATTGAAGGTATTTCTTCAGACTTCCTAGATGTTACTTCCGTTGTTCCCCAAGGCAGTGTACTCGGTCCTTTGCTCTTCTTACTTTATGTGAACGATCTTCCAGATGTCTCTAGCAATTCAACTGCTGCGCTATTTGCTGACGACAGTAAATGCTTTTATATCATTGAATCATCCTCCGACCATGATCTCCTCCAACTAGATCTGGATGCCATGTATGATTGGTTGTTGTCCTGGCAACTGAAATGTAATACATCGAAGTTGTTCTTACTCAGGATTTCTCGCAAATGTGTTCCTTCAACTCATTCTTACTATCTTAACAACCAGCTTGTCAAAAGTGTCGCAACGCATAACAATCTAGGCGTGATCATCAGCAATGACCTTAAGTGGTCCCATCACATTGCAAAATGCACTGCCCAAGCAAACCGTATGCTGGGGTTTCTTCATAGGAACTGCACGCTAATGACAGACACTGGCTGTCGTCGACTCTTATACTTTGCCCTTGTCCGGTCTCACTTCTATTACAGTAGTGAAATCTGGGCACCTCAGGGTTCATCACATGACCTATCACTCTTGGAAGGCATACAACAACATGCTACAAAGTTTATACTACGGGATTATGACTCTCCCTATGTTCTCCGCCTTAAAAAACTCAAACTGCTACCGATAAGCTTCTGGCTAGAAATTAAGGACCTTATCTTCTTCTTTAAATGTATACATGGCTCGTATGATCTAGATATTTCCTCTTATGTCACTTTATCTTCTCTTCGCTCTTCTCACTCTCGATCAGGTCAGCAAAATCTAATCCAACCCAATTCTTGCAGGACTACACTCTTTAGGAACTCTTTTTTTAACAGAATTGTTTTTCTGTGGAACAACCTTTCTCCTTCTTTGTGTAATAGCACATCACTTTCATCCTTCAAGCATCAACTTTACTGTCACTACTTTTCTAAACTGGACACTACTAGACAGAATGCATACCTGGAAAATGTACTGTTCAAAATGTCGCTCCTCCAATCCGACCTGCTGCTCCTAATATTACTAATTATTTATCCAAACTAAATTATCACATATAGTTTAGTTATAATTTATTACAGTTTAGTTATAATTTATTATATTATAAAAATGTAAATATTAATATCGTATTTTATTATTATTGTTTTAACTTGTAACTTTATATTGGTTTCCTTTGTATGGGACCTGTGTCCTGTTGGTTAGACCCTCAACCAATCGAGCAGCACATAGTATAAATTTTTTTTTTCTTTTTTCATTTTCGGTTCATTTTCTTGTAGCTGTAATTCGTACTGTAAGTTTGTATTTTGATATTTATGTATTTAGGCTCTTGTGGTTGTAAAGTTAATAAATAAATAAATAAATAAATCTAGTACCATTTAGGAGTACTTATCCCTGAATTGTCCGAAAAAGAACCTATTTTTCAAGCGGTCCAAAAAATCCAAAAAAGGCCATATATTTTCAAAGGGTCCAAAAAGTTTTAAACAAAAAAAAAACATTTTTCAAAGGGTCTAAATTTTCCAAAAAAGTGGGAAATTTAGACACTTTTGGTTGCTTTCATGAATTGCAACTGTTTAGTACTATTTAGGAATGTTTATTCCAAAATTGTCCTAAAAACAACCCATTTTTCTAGCGGTGCAAAAAATTTGTAATTTAATGTGTAATTTAATATGAAATGTTTAATACTAGTGTTAAATAATAAATATCAAATTACATATTTCCTTCAGAGTTACCAGTTAAGTGTTGACTCAAATGACTATTATGCTATTTCTAAAAGCCCGCTGAGTCTGTTTGTGCATATTTATAAAACTATATAGGAATTTCCATTCTGGTTGGAATTGTTTTTATTGTACGATGATTATAGAGACAGCTATACTACTTGATCAGTATTATTTTTGTCAGCTGCATCATACCAAATAAATGAAATGACATGAAGAGACATGCATTACCATGTAGGGATCACAATCATTTACATATATAGAAGTCATTGTCCATAGACTCGCAGCATTTCACTTGCAATATACAAAGACTAGTTAACTGTTTATCAATGGGTGGTAAAGACATGGGACTACGTAGTGAACACTGCTAGGTTTTAGAAGGTTTATAAATAAATGTGTGTGAAGGATTAGTGGACTTAAGCAAGTGTAAAAGACTATTTCTTACCTTATTTCATTGCGTACCATTATAATAGCCTTGTAAAGCAGTTCTTGAAGCTAGAAGGGATGCTTAAAGTAAAGAAATAAGTAAGTGTAAATAAGGGTAGCAGTAAGCTCAGATGAATGATAAGCTGTCAAGTTATTGTTGTCAAATATATCCAGCAAGAAAAGGCTATTGAAACCCCCAAAACATCATTTATGAAAGGTAGTTTGTGCAAAATTCTTGAGCCTTAAGCGTAAACGAGTAGAATGGAAGCCAAAACAAGGAAATTCATGTGTCTTTTAGCTCAAAAACCCAACCACGTGCAAATGGTAGTAAAGGGAACGACAACCACTACGACGACAAGCTTTCGTTTGTAAAGGGGAAAAGTAATTTTCGAAGGAGGAAAAACAGCTGTAACCCACGAACTAAATACGTAGAAGGAAAGAAATAATGTTTACTTTGATATTTGGATAGCTTAATGTAGTATAGGAGGTTTTGTTCCCAGATAAAAGCGAGTGTTTTTGTACAGGGTGCAGGAAGAAGCGTAAATAAAATATTTAAGCTAAAGAAACGTAGTTTGTGGAAAAACTCTTGAGCCTTAAGGATAAACGAGTAGAATGGAAGCAAAAACAAGCGAATTGATGTGTTTTTTAGCACGAAAACCCAACCACGTGCAAATGGTAAGAGAACGACAACAACTACGACAACAAGCCTAAGTATTCGGGGGAAAAAGTAATTTTCGAAGAGGAAAAAAAGCTGTAACCCACGAACTAAATACGTAGATGGAAAGAAATAATGTTTGTGTTGGAGTTTGCACAGTTTAATTTAGAATAGGAGGTTTTCTTACCTGATAAAAGCGAGTGTTTCTTTGCAGTCAGTCATCAGGTCATGAGTGAGTGAGACGAAAGACGTGAAGTGTGGTCGGTGTGTGCTCGGTGTGTGGTCGGTATCTGCTCGGTGTGCCTATGATTAGAACCGACAGGCTTTGCGGTCACTCGCTCGCTGAAATGGGGTATGGAGTAGTCGCAACGAGGGACCTGAGGACATCATGAAGTCCTATGAGGGTTTAAATCCGTGTGAACACGAAGAACAGTGTTCGCACCTGCTGTTCGTAGGACGGGGAAGGAAACTTTTTCGGCAAGGATCGGTTTAGTGTTGAGTCCTACGAGTGTAGCAGGGGCCCTCGTTGTCGACCTCGTCTTGGACCAACTTTGTAGAACAATACTAAATTAGTGGAGGAGGGTAGGGGGTAGCGGCGAGTGGATTGGCTTGTTGGTCAAAGACTTAGTATATATTTTCCAGTGCTTGGGATGAGGGTTATTCTACGCTCGGTATTGTTCTTGTTGGGTTGCCTGTGGTGGTTCTTGCTTATTCCTCAATGAGGCCCTGGGGTCGACTAGGGGAGGGGTGGTCCTTTTCTATATTGCAGGGTTCGTGCTTGGATATGATCCCTTGCGGGCTGGTTCTTGGTTGTTTTTGTATTTTGCAGGTTTGTGGGAGGGTTTTTTTATTGCACAGGTTTGTGGAGGGTTTTTTTTATTGCACAGGTTTGTGGAGGGGGGTTGTTCCATATATAATGCACAGGTTAGTGGACGGGGGTTCTTTCCAGCAGCATTTTAGCAGCCTTTTCATCCATCTCCAACAGTTCGTGTAGGTACTTCGTGGGTGAACCAACAATACATCTACAACAAGGATGTTCAAGTGACACTACAACGACCCTAGAAGACTTGAGGAATAAAAAACAGTTTTGCGTGTATTCTGCTCTGATCAAGACAGGCGGGATGTGGAGAGAACCCTATACTACAATATCAATACAATATAATCTAATACAATATTATACATGCATTGTATTGCACTTGGACATGGATCTGTACCAATATCCACATACAACAGCGTTCACCTTCTTGCACTGCAGGGCCCCTTCTTGCACTGCAGGGCTCCTTCTTGCAATGCAGGTTTGGCCATGCACTCTACTCTACTCTACTCTACTCTACTATACTATACTGTACCCTACTATACAGTACCTTACCCTACTGTACCTTACCCTACGATACTATACTATACTGTACTCTACTCTACTATACTATACTATACTATACTGTACCCTACCATACAATACTCTACTGTACTGTACTCTACTGTACTCTACTGTACCCTACCCTACAATACTCACTATACTATACTGTACTCTGCTGTACTATACTGTACAATACCATACAATACTTTACTGTACTCTACTGTACCCTACAATACTTTACTGTACTCTACTGTATTATACTATACAATACGTTACTGTACTATACTGTACCATACTGTACTATACTGTACTATACTATACTCTACTGTACTCTACTGTACTCTACTGTATTATACTATACAATACGTTACTGTACTATACTATACTCTACTGTACTCTACTGTATTATACTATACAATACGTTACTGTACTATACTGTACCATACTGTACTATACTGTACTATACTATACTCTACTGTACTCTACTGTACTCTACTGTATTATACTATACAATACGTTACTGTACTATACTATACTCTACTGTACTCTACTGTATTATACTATACAATACGTTACTGTACTATACTGTACCATACTGTACTATACTGTACTATACTATACTCTACTGTACTCTACTGTACTCTACAATACTCACTATACAATACTTATTAAACAATACTCACTATACTATACTATACTATACTATACGTCACTGTACGTCACTGTACGTCACTATACGTCACTATACTATACCATACGTCACTACACTATACCATACGTCACTATACGTCACCCTACGTCACTCTACGTCACCCTACGTCACTATACGTCACCATACGTCACCATACGTCACTCTACGTCACAATACGTCACTCTACGTCACTCTACGTCACTCTACTATACTATACGTCACTATACCATACGTCACTCTACGTCACTATACGTCACTATACGTCACTCTACGTCACTATACGTCACTATACTATAAAATGAACAACAACAACAGTGGTCATAGCAGAAGCATAGTGGTCCAAAGGCCCAAGGGTTAGGTTTAGGGAAAGTATTTGGGTAGACTTTCTATAGACAACAACAACAGTGGTTATAGCACAAGATAAGTGGTCCCAAGGCCCAAAGGGTTAGGTTTAGGGGAAGTATTTGGGCAGACCTTCTAATAATGACGACAGCAACAGTGGTCATACCACAAGCATAGTGGTCCAAAGGCCCACGGGTTAGGTTTAGGGTAGGTATTTGGGTAGTCTTTCTAATGACAACGACAGGCTTCGTAGGTGAATGGCATTTTACTCAGGTTTAATATAAGACAAGGTTCGAGGAATGAAGTCCAGAGGCCCACGGGTTAGGGTTAGGGTAAAGAATTTGGATGGTCTTTGCAATCGTATAACAGTCTTCAATAGAGATGGCAGCACTTCTTTTCAATAAACTTCAGGGTCCAGAGGTTAGGTTTAGGCTAAAGATTTTGGATAGTCTTTGTAATATTATAACACAGGCTTCAATAGAGATGGCAGTATGTTCTCTCAATAGCCTTGCCCTATCCTATCAATGAACTTCAAGGCCCTGGGGTTAGGTTTAGGGGGAAGAGTTGGATAGTCTTTGTAATCTTACAACACAGTATTCAGTAAAGATATAACAGCAGTATTTTTATTAGGCTCGACAACAAATTCAAAGTCCCCTAGCTGAGATTAGGTGAAGGCTAAAGTCTTTGCAACAATGGTCTCTGCAGCAATAGTCTCTGCAGCAACAGTCTATGCAGCAATGGTCTCTGCAGCAATAGTCTGTGCAGCTTCGTCCATCCTCGAAAAGAAATGTGTGTGAGCAAGAGCATCGTAAACAGGCACTCTAGGCATTCGCCTTACCATACATTTCAACCAGTTCCGCTCACCCAGACATTCCACTCTATACTCCATCCAAACCCTTACCCTAAACCTAACCCTAAACCTAACCCTAAACCTAACCCTAAACCTTACCCTAAACCTAACCCTAAACCTAACCCTAACCCTAAAGCCGAACGCCAGACCCCCTAAACACCTACCCCATCCCAACCCTATATCTTAACATTACCCCGAAATCTGACTCCCTAGCACCCACGGGTTAGGTTTAGGGTGAGGATTTGGATAGTCTTTGTAATATTATAACACAGTATTCAGTAAAGATGGCAGTATTTTCTCTCAATAGCCTCAATAAACTTCAAGTCATCGGGGTTAGGTTTAGGGGGAAGAGTTGGATAGTCTTTGTAATCTTACAACACAGTAATCAATAATAAAGATAGCAGTATTTTTATTAGGCTCGACAACAAATTCCATATCTCCTGCCTGAGGTCAGGTTTAGGCTAAGAGATTAGTCTTTGCAGCAATAGTCCTTGCAGCAATGGTCTTTGCAGCGATAGTCTCCGCAGCAACAGTCTCTGCAGCAATAGTCTCTGCAGCAGTACTCTCTGCAGCAATGACAGTCTCTGCAGCAATAGTCTTTGCAGCAATGACAGTCTTCAGCAGTCTCGTGAGCTTCGTCCATCCTGGAAAAGAAATGTGTGTGAGCAAGAGCATCGTAAACAGGCACTCTAGGCATTCGCCTTACCATACATTTCAACTAGTTCCGCTCACCCAGACATTCCACCCTATACTCCATCCAAACCCTTACCCTAAACCTAACCCTAAACCTAACCCTAAACCTAAACCTAACCCTAACCCTAAACCTAAAGCCGAACGCCAGACCCCCTAAATACCTACCCCATCCCAAACCCTATATCCTAACATTACCCCGGCACCTGACTCCCTAGCACCCACGGGTTAGGTTTAGGGTGAGGATTTGGATAGTCTTTCTAATGACAACAACGACAGGGGTCATAGCAAAAGCATATTGAAGGCATGCATCCATCCATGAAGTTTCTTTCATAGACTTGTACCACCCACATTATTTCAAAGTGCCCACCCCGACCCACCGACAAATGTTTCTCCAGCAATATGGTAGTTACGCGTTTCAGGGGCTGCGGATCACTTTTCACCTAGGAACTTTGGGTACTTTTATTCTGAGAAAATCGACGAAAATTTTTCAAAGTGCTAACCCCAACCCACCCTATGCGAAATTTACATTTTAAATCCACAACACTAAAAAGTCATTAGGTACCCTTAACTAACCCCAGAAACACCGTTTCTGATAGTTAGAACAACATCAGAGATCATCTACTAGGAAACCCATGTTTCAACCCTAGCTGTATAGGGAGGGTTGGAGTTAGCACTTAGAAAAAATTTGAAAAAATCCAAAAAAATTATTTCGTCTTATCAGTAAACAAACACACTAGAAACACTAAACTACACTTGAAACACCGTTTCTGAAAGTTAAAACATCATCCGACGTCATCTACTAGGAAACCCATGTTTCAACCCTAACCGCATAGGGAGGGTTGGAGTTAGCACTTGGAAAAATTTCACCAAAATCCGAAAAAATTTACTTCGTCTTATTAGGAAAGAAACACACTAGAAGCACTTAGCTAACCCCAGAAACACCGTTTCTGATAGTTACAACAAAATCCAAGGTCTTTTTCCAGGAAACCCATGTTTCAACCCTAGCGATAAAGGGAGGGTTGGAGTTAGCACTTAGAAAAAAATCGAGAAATCCAAAAAAATTATTTCGTCTTATTAGGAAATAAACACCCTAGAAACACTTAACTATACCAGAAACACCATTTCTGAAAGTTAGAACATCATCCAAGGTCTTTTTCCAGGAAACCCATGTTTCAACCCTAGCCGCATAGGGAGGGTTGGAGTTAGCACTTAGAAAAAAATCACAAAAATCCAAAAAACTTATTTCGTCTTTTTAGAACAAAAAGACACTAGGATCACTTATCTAACCCCAGAAACACCGTTTCTGATAATTACAACATCATCCAAGGTCATCTACTAGGAAACCCATGTTTCAACCCTAGCAGTATAGGGAGGGTTGGAGTTAGCACTTAGAAAAAAATTTGAAAAAATCTAAAAAAAATAATTCGTCTTATCAGGAAATAAACACCCT
>OZ025213.1:0-21345 GCA_964019055.1 Anthopleura xanthogrammica
AACCTAACCCTAACCCTAACCCTAACCCTAACCCTAACCCTAACCCTAACCCTAACCCTAACCCTAACCCTAACCCTAACCCTAACCCTAACCCTAACCCTAACCCTAACCCTAACCCTAACCCTAACCCTAACCCTAACCCTAACCCTAACCCTAACCCTAACCCTAACCCTAACCCTAACCCTAACCCTAACCCTAACCCTAACCCTAACCCTAACCCTAACCCTAACCCTAACCCTAACCCTAACCCTAACCCTAACCCTAACCCTAACCCTAACCCTAACCCTAACCCTAACCCTAACCCTAACCCTAACCCTAACCCTAACCCTAACCCTAACCCTAACCCTAACCCTAACCCTAACCCTAACCCTAACCCTAACCCTAACCCTAACCCTAACCCTAACCCTAACCCTAACCCTAACCCTAACCCTAACCCTAACCCTAACCCTAACCCTAACCCTAACCCTAACCCTAACCCTAACCCTAACCCTAACCCTAACCCTAACCCTAACCCTAACCCTAACCCTAACCCTAACCCTAACCCTAACCCTAACCCTAACCCTAACCCTAACCCTAACCCTAACCCTAACCCTAACCCTAACCCTAACCCTAACCCTAACCCTAACCCTAACCCTAACCCTAACCCTAACCCTAACCCTAACCCTAACCCTAACCCTAACCCTAACCCTAACCCTAACCCTAACCCTAACCCTAACCCTAACCCTAACCCTAACCCTAACCCTAACCCTAACCCTAACCCTAACCCTAACCCTAACCCTAACCCTAACCCTAACCCTAACCCTAACCCTAACCCTAACCCTAACCCTAACCCTAACCCTAACCCTAACCCTAACCCTAACCCTAACCCTAACCCTAACCCTAACCCTAACCCTAACCCTAACCCTAACCCTAACCCTAACCCTAACCCTAACCCTAACCCTAACCCTAACCCTAACCCTAACCCTAACCCTAACCCTAACCCTAACCCTAACCCTAACCCTAACCCTAACCCTAACCCTAACCCTAACCCTAACCCTAACCCTAACCCTAACCCTAACCCTAACCCTAACCCTAACCCTAACCTAACCCTAACCCTAACCTAACCCTAACCCTAACCCTAACCCTAACCCTAACCCTAACCCTAACCCTAACCCTAACCCTAACCCTAACCCTAACCCTAACCGTAAACTGGTAATTTTTAAAGGTTAGGGTTAGGGTTTTTACTACCCTCACGAGGTTTTTTGAAAATTTCAACTACCCTTAAAGGGTGGTAGTTGAACGTTCTATTACCCTTGAAGGGTGGCAGTCCTTGTTATTACTACCCTTAAAGGGTGGTAGTTGAAGGTTCTACTACCCTTGAAGGTGAAGTGCAATGTTTGACCACCTTTTAAGGGTTGTAGTTTAAGGTACTACCACCCTTCTAGGGTGTTAGTCAAATATTTTAAAAGGTTATTTAAAATGTGTTAATTTAAACTATTGATTTGATGTTAAACGTTTTATGAATTTTTTTGTGTTTTTTTTTTCTAAGTGCTAATGGCGAATAGTTGTACGTCATGTGTTAACCTATAATGGAGATCCTGTCAAATGGCATTATTGAGATGTGAATTTTTAACATTAAAGTCTATTTCACTGTCGAAGTTGTTGAAATGGTGTTTCAAGCGTATATAAGTGTTTCAATCATGTTTCTCTCCTGATAAGAGGAAAACATTTTTTTGGTTTGTGGAATTTTTTCTAAGTGCTAACTCCAACCCTCCCTATACGGCTAGGGTTGAAATATGGGTTTCCTGGAAAAAGACCTTGGATGATGTTCTAATTATCAGAAACGGTGTTTCTGGTGTTAGATAAGTGATCCTAGTATCTTGTTGTTCTATTAAGAAGAAATAATTTTTTTGGATTTTTTCAAATTTTTTTCTAAGTGCTAACTCCAACCCTCCCTATACGTCTAGGGTTGAAACATGGGTTTCCTGGAAAAAGACCTTGGATGATGTTTTAATTATCCGAAATGGTGTTTCTGGGGTTAGATAAGAGGTACTAGCGTGTTTATTTCCTAATAAGACGAAATAATTTTTTTGGATTTTTGTGAATTTTTTCTAAGTGCTAACTCCAACCCTCCCTATACGGCTAGGGTTGAAACATGGGTTTCCTAGTAGATGACGTCGGATGATGTTTTAATTTTCAGAAACGGTGTTTCAAGTGTAGTTAAGTGTTTCTAGGGTGTTTATTTCTAATAAGACGAAATAATTTTTTTGGATTTTTGTAAATTTTTTCTAAGTGCTAACTCTAACCCTTCCTATACGCTTAGGGTTGAAACATGGGGATCCTAGTAGTTGACCTCTGTTGTTGTTCTAACTATCAGAAACGGGGTTTCTGGGATAAGATAAGTGGTGCCTAGTGTCTTTTTGTTCTAATAAGACAAAATAATTTTTTTGAATTTTGTGAATTTTTTCTAAGTGCTAACTCTAACCCTCCCTATACGGTTAGGGTTGAAATATGGGTTTCCTGGAAAAATACCTCGGATGATGTTCTAACTTTCAGAAATGGTGTTTCTGGTATAGTTTAGTGTTTGTAGTGTGTTTATTTCCTAATAAGACGAAATAATTTTTTTGGATTTTTTCAAATTTTTTCTAAGTGCTAACTCTAATTCTCCCTATAGTGCTAGGGTTGAAATATGGGTTTCCTGGAAAAAGACCTTGGATTTTGTTTTAACTATCAGAAATGGTGTTTCTGGGGTTAGATAAGTGTCTCTAGTGTGTTTATTTTTTAATAAGACGAAATAATTTTTTTGGATTTTGGTGAATTTTTTCTAAGTGCTAACTCTAACCCACCCTATACGGTTAGGGTTGAAACATGGGGATCCTAGTAGATGACCTTTGTTGTTGTTCTAATTATCAGAAACGGTGTTTTTGGGGTTAGCTAAGGGCTGCTAATTACTTGTTTTGTTTGTAGATTCAAAACCTCAATTTCGCATAGGGTGGGTTGGGGTTAGCACTTTGAAAAATTTTCGTCGATTTTCTCAGAATAAAAGTACCCAAAGTTCCTAGGTAAAAAGTGATCCACACCCTCTGAAACGCGTAAGTACCCTATTGCTGGAGAAACATTTGTCGGTGGGTCGGGGTGGGCACTTCGAGATGTGGGTGTTCCAAGTCTACGAAAGAAACTTCATGGATGGATGCACGCATGCCTTCTTCCAATGTGCTTCTGCCATGAACCCTGTTGTTGTCATTACAAAGACTATCCAAATAGTTCCCCTAAACCTAACCCGTGGGTGCTAGGGAGTCAGATGCCGGGGTAATGTTAGGATGTAGGGTTGGGATGGGGTAGGTATTTAGGGGGTCTGGCGTTCGGCTTTAGGTTTAGGGTTAGGTTTAGGGTTAGTTTTAGGGTTAGGGTTAGGTTTAGGGTTAGGTTCAGGGTTAGGTTTAGGGTAAGGGTTTGGATGGAGCATAGGGTGGAATGTCTGGGTGAGCGGAACCAGTTGAATTGTATGGTAAGGCGAATGCCTAGAGTGCCTGTTTACGATGCTCTTGCTCACACACATTTCTTTTCCAGGATGGACGAAGCCCACGAGACTGCTGAAGAATGGTATTGCTGGAAAGACTGTTGCTGCAGAGACTGTCATTGCTGCAGAGACCATTGCTGTGTAGACTATTGCTGCAGAGACTATTGCTGCATAGACAATTTTGCTGCATAGACTATTGCTGCTCAGACTCTTGCTGCAGAGACTATTGCTGTAGAGACTATTGCTGCAGAGACCATTGCTGCAGAGACTAATCTTTAGCCTATTCTAACCCAGGCTAGGGCACTTGGAACTTGTGGTCGAGCCTAATAAAAACACTGCTGTATCTTTACTGAAGACTGTTGTAGTATTGACAAAGACTATCCAACTCTTCCCCCTAAACCTAACCCCAGGGCCTTGAAGTTTATTGATAGGATAGGACAAGGCTATTGAGAGAATATACTGCCATCTCTATTGAAGCCTGTTATAGGATTACAAAGACTATCCAAACTCTTTACCCTAAACCTAACCCCTAGGGATGTGGACTTTATTCCTCGAACGTGAATTTAAACCTGAGTAAAATGCCATTCATCTACGAAAGCTTTTTCCATCGTGCTTGTGCTAAGACCACTGTTGTCGTTGTCATTAGAAAGTCTGCCCAAATACTTCCCCTAAACCTAACCTTTTGGCCTTTGGACCACTATATATGCGTCTGATATAACCACTGCTGTTGTTGTCATTGGAAAGTCTACCCAAATACTTTCCCTAAACCTAACCTGTAGGCCTTTGGACCACTGTGCTTGTGCTATGAACCACTGTTGTTGTTTTTTTTATTAGATAGTCTGCCCAAATCCTAACCCTAAACCTAACCCTCTGGCCTTTGGACCACTATGCTTCTGCTATGACCACTGCTGTTGTTGTTGTCATTGGAAAGTCTACCCAAATTCTAACCCTAAACCTAACCCGTGGGCCTTGGGACCACTTATCTTGTGCTATAACCACTGTTGTTGTTGTTCATTGTATAGTATAGTGACGTAGAGTGACGTATAGTGACGTATAGTGACGTATGGTATAGTATAGTGACGTATTGTATAGTATAGTGACGTATTGTATAGTATTGTGACGTATAGTGACGTATAGTGACGTATTACTTAGTATTGTGACGTATAGTGACGTATAGTATAGTATAGTGACGTATTGTATAGTATAGTGACGTATAGTGACGTATAGTGACGTATGGTATTATATTGTGACGTAGAGTGACGTATAGTGACGTATGGTTTAGTATAGTGACGTATGTGACGTATAGTGACGTATAGTATAGTGTAGTGACGTATAATATCGTATAGTGACGTATTGTGACGTATAGTGACGTATAGTGACGTATGCTATAGTATAGTGACGTATAGTATAGTATAGTATAGTATAGTAGGGTACAGTATAGTAGGGTACAGTATAGTA
The DNA here is from genome assembly GCA_964019055.1 of Anthopleura xanthogrammica. Taxonomy (NCBI): domain Eukaryota; kingdom Metazoa; phylum Cnidaria; class Anthozoa; order Actiniaria; family Actiniidae; genus Anthopleura; species Anthopleura xanthogrammica. Next base: position 4,958 of record OZ025213.1, read on the forward strand.
CAGTAGAGTACAGTAGAGTACAGTAGAGTACAGTAGAGTACAGTAGAGTACAGTATTGTATTGTAGGGTAGGGTACAGTATAGTGAGTATTGTATAGTGAGTATAGTATAGTATAGTATAGTACAGTATAGTACAGTATAGTACAGTATAGTATAGTATCGTAGGGTAAGGTACAGTAGGGTAAGGTACTGTATAGTAGGGTACAGTATAGTATAGTAGAGTACAGTAAAGAATTGTAGGGTAAGGTACAGTATGGTACAGTAGAGTACAGTAGAGCACAGTAGAGTGCATAGCGAAGGCTGTTGTCGAGGTGCCCTGTATTGCAAGAAGGAGCCCTGTATTGCAAGAAGGAGCCCTGCATTGCAAGAAGGAACCCTGCAGTGCAAGAAGGTGCATGTGGATAGTGTTGAAAGGGGAAACAATACATTTATTTATTTATTTATTTATTTAATACGCTTCTCTCGTGTTCTCTCCACATCCCGCGTGTCTTCATCAGAGTACAATACACGCAAAACTGTTTTTTATTCCTCAAGTCTTCTAGGGTCGTTGTAGTGTCACTTGAACATCCTTGTTGTAGATGTAGAGTAGGTTCACCCACGAAGTACCTACACGATCTAGCACGTATTGACCGAGAAGGCTGCTTGAAATAAACCCCCTGTGCAATACATATGAAAGAACCCCCGTCCACAAACCTGTGGAATATATATGGTATATAAACTCTTTATTGCCTTGAAAACAAAAACAAAAAAAAACAACGAGAACCAGCCCGTGAGGGAGCATATCGAAGCCTCTACGTAGTTCCAGCAACCCTGCAGTAGATCCACCAACACTGCAGTAGAAATAGCAGTCGCCCCCAGGGCCTTATGGATGGCAGCAAGAACAACCACAGGGTACCCACCATTAAGGGAAACCCGCGTGGAATAACCTTCATCCCAAGCACTGGAAAATATATACTAAGTCTTTGACCAACACGCCAAAACACTCGCCGCATAACCCAACCCTCCTCGAAAAATTTAGTATTGTTGAACAACGTTGGTCTAAGACTCGGTCGACAACGAGGGCCCCTGCTTCACTCGTAGGACTCAACACTAAACCGATCCTTGCCCAAAAAGTTTCCTTCCCCGTCCTACGAGCGGCAGGTGCGAACACAGTTCTTCGTGTTCACACGGATTTTAACCCTCACAGGACTTCATGATGTCCTCAGGTCCCTCGTTCCGACTATTCCATACCCCATTTCAGCGAGCGAGTGACCGCAAAGCCTGTCGGTTCTAATCATAGGCACTCGACCACACACCGAGCACACTTCACGTCTTTCGTCTCGCTCACTCACCTCATGGCAATCTGATGGCTGACTGCAAACAAACACTCGCTTTTATCAGGTAAGAAAACCTCCTGCACTACGCTAAACTGTGCAAACTCCAACACAAACATTATTTCTTTCCTTCTACGTATTTAGTTTGTGGGTTAGAGCTTTTTTCGTCCTTAAAAAGTTGCTTTTTTCCCGTTACAAACGAAAGCTTGTCGTCGTAGTGCTTGTCGTTCCCTTTAATACCATTTGCACGTGGTAGGGTTTTCGAGCTAAAAAACACATGAATTCGCTTGTTTTGGCTTCCATTCTACTCGTTTATCCTTAAGGCTCAAGAGTTTTTCTACAGACTACGTTTCTTTAGCTTAAATATTTTATTTACGCTTCTTAATACTACAACTGTAGTCTGTCCTAACTGCACCCTGTACAATAACACTCGCTCTTATGAGGTAGCAATGCCTCCTATACTACGCTAAACTGTGCAAACGCAAAGACAAACATTATTTCTTTTCTTCTCCGTAATTAGTTCGTGGTTTACAGCTTTTTTCGTTCTTAGAAAGTTACTTTTCCACTTTACAAATGGAAGCTTGTCGTCGTAGTTGTTGTCGTTCCCTTTAATACCATTTGCACGTGGTTGAGTTTTCGAGCTAAAAAACACATGAATTCGCTTGTTTTGGCTTCCATTCTATTCCCTTACCAGAGTTTTGCAGAAACTACCTTTCGTGAATGATTTTCGGGGGTTTTAATAGCCTTTTCTTGCTGGAGATATTTGACGACAACAACTCGACAGCTTGTCATTCATCTGAGCTTACTCTTACCCTAATTTTCACTTATTTATTTCTTTACTTTAAGCATCCTTTCTAGCTTCAAGAACTGCTTTCCAAGGCTAATGATTGTCGTATGGTATGCAATGAATTAAGGTAAGAAGTGTTCCTTTACAGATGCTTAACTCCACTAATACCTGCCTTCTAAAATATAGCACTTAATTCAATACACGACCCCATGTGCATGTGCATCCAGTCCATTTATAACAAGGGGGATGGGATTGATAAATCACAGTAGTAAACAATTTGTATTTGCAAAATAATTTAGTGAATTATCATTTCTTGTCATCCATGTTCATGCTATCATGCATCAGTCAATCTGACCGCACCTTGACCCCTGGGGAAGGCTGGGGAAAGTTACATTTGCCTAGGGTTAACGTGACATGTTTTCTCCGGCCTCTGGTAAAAGATGATTGTAAACGACCCAATCATTTTCTGTATTTAAATGGCAATCCCAATACTTTTTGTATAAATAATGATCAAATTGATCAATCAGTATACACATTCTAAAAGATGAAGTTGATTTATTTAGAAATTCGTGCAACTCAAACATATGCTAGGTTTTTAGTTCAACTTATGAGAATGCAAAATGAAACATTTGATGTCAGTATTCCGACTCCAAACTATTTGAATTTCGTTATGCAAGACTTCTTTAAAACAAATGACCAAACAAAGAAACAAAAAAATGTTTATTGTGAGTTGTTCAAAACAAGGAGGGCACAACCATCTTCAATCTGGCAGGGTTTTCAGCCCAAAGCACTGTAAGTGGAACCATTCTATCATGCATTTGGTCTCGTCAGAGGCCAACATACCATTCGTTTACAAGGAACAATGCCCTTTTCTAAACATGGCTTGAGTTTGACCAGTTGGGAGAATGCTTGCTCGAGGAAGATTCTTGTGCAAAATTGAAAAAGTTTAAAGCATATTGAAGAAATGCAGATTCCTGGAACTACATCTATGACTTCATTGTATCTTATATTACTGGATTACTTTCATTCAGCTTTGGCAGTAAAACGAAATTTTTTTAAAGATCTTTGTCGTTGTAAAGTTGTTGGTCTATTTTCAGTGGACTTTGGTGTGCTCTGGCGAAGCCATACCAAAGCAAAATGCTTTTTAAACCCGCTCTACATGCAATGTTGACCACAGGTGATCAGAAATACTAATAAGTCTCTAAGCTGTGTATGCATATAAAAATGGGAGTGATATCGAAAAGCATTTTCAGGAAAAAATACCTCTAACACTTTCATATACATAGTAGCATGCATCTGTTGTTTGATTTAGATTTATAACCTGTGATGGTGCAGTTCAAAATTTATTTTGAGTTTTTGCACCTAAAAGTTTTTGCCTTTTCCAAATTGTCTAGTATGTATTCTTCAAATTTCAAGCATTTATTTTTCTCCAAAAATTGCCAGACATGTTCAAAATTGACTGTATTCTACCTACAGTATACAATCAATATCTTATTATAAGTCAATGATTTTAAAAAGTATCATGATGACAAACTCTTTGGACCCCGACTGCGAAGTTCTTTTGAGGCCTAAGCTCGTCATGATAACATGTGCACTAATTCACCTTTTCCAAGATATGGCTGGATGCAGATGTATGCTGGATGCTATTTCATTCTAGTGAATGACATGTGATGATTGATTTCAGACACCTCGCAACCAATGAGGAATTTACCGCATCCAGAATGAACAAGTAAAAACGCTTAAACAATAGCATAATTGCAGGCGCTACCTCCCTTTCCCTCTCAGTTTTGGAGTTGTTTTTTAGTTGTTTAGTTGTTTTAGTTGTTTTAGTTGTTTTAGTTTAGTTTTAGTTTAGTTTTAGTTTAGTTTTAGTTTAGTTGTTTTAGTTGTTTAGTTTAGTTGTTTTTTAGATACTTAATTGGCATATCATTTATGTACACTTTGAATAATAGAAGGACCAAAATTGAGTCCTGGGGTACTCCAGGTGTTACTGGGAGCCAATCTGATCTCACACCGTCCAGAACAATACGCTGTTGCCTTTCCGTTAAATATCTCTTGAACCTACAGTTGACCTAAGATGCTATAACCGCCGCAATTTGTACATACAGTAGCCAGTGATGAGAAACCTTGTTGAAGACTTTAGAGAGATTCAAAGGGATTACGTTGTCTTCTTTTCCTCCAGCAATTCGTACTAGAATATTGTGAGACTTGCAAAAGTTGTGTGATAGTTACGTCCCCTAGAGAATCCATGCTGTAGGTGGCATATGTAGGGAGGATAATAATACATGTAGTTAATAATAATAATGGGTAATAATAGTTAAAAATATATCGTTCAAGAACTTTGGAGATGATACACATCAGCAAGATAGGGCTATAATTCATCGCTAGTGAAGGGGTTAACTATCTTTCTTGTGTACTGCATGCTGGTGTGATGTTAGCTTTTTTCCACATTGCTGGGACAGTTCCAGAAGAAAGAGCAAGCAAAGTGTTTTGTTGTTTTGGTTTCAGAGAGAAAAAGATGCCTAAATTTTCGCATGCAGTCTTCTACTATTGCCTTACAATATATTCCACTTTATCTTTGCATTAAAACTGAATGATCAACTTCAATTAATGACAGGTCACTATAAGGAATTCTGAATATCGCAGTATGGACTATTCGTTTTCTGGTTACCTCATCTGATGTATCCTAACAATAGATACTAATTTAGTATCTATTGTTAGGGTACACCAGCATGACCCACATGTCTTTGTCTCTTGGCTCTCTCAGGAATGGTTGAAAATTATCAATGTTTAGTTTTTGCTCTTATAAAAGCCTCCTTTTACAAAGAATTGCTAACTATTCTCTATCAAATGGACATATATATACCTGCAAGCTTATTAAAGGTTGTGTCAAATATAGCTCCTAAATTAAAAGGAAAGATTAATAAAGGAATATATTGTAGAAACATTGTCATCAAGGTCAAGAATTTCAGCTAATGAAAACTAAAACTTGAGGTAAAGGCATCTTAATAACCTGTACATGTGAACAGAATTGGAGTATTGCTATGGTGTGTTAAACGTAACAAGTGAATTACATGTAATAAGTTTGGTACGAAATTACTAACATTTCAAACGTTAGTAAGTGCTTCATCGGAGTAAAACAGCAAAAGAGAAAGAAACCAGGGTTTATAGAGTGTACAGAGTTATAAAGGGTTTAACCGACAGAGGGAACTAGTGTTAAATGATTAGATCGGATTATTTATCCCCTTGCAATTCGACAGAAATCTTTTTCCCGGAATCCACAATCATGGTTAAATTGCTCTGTCTGATCAATCTGATTGAAATAATAAGGTTACATGTAGTGTAATATTTTTAACTGATTTGGGTTGGCCAATCTCAGTTCGACATTAATTCCTGGGGGTGGGGGTACTCCCTATAATGGACTATACGGGGATGCTCCGCAATAAAGGTGTACCGTTTTCAGGCCGCAGGTACAGAAAAGGGGTGGGAATTTGTGACAATTGGTGTAAAAAGGGGTAGCTTTTCTTCAAAGGTATATGAAAGGGGTACCTTTACAGGCAAAAAGGTACATAAAAGGGGTACCTTTTGATGAAAGTTATTCCATCCTCGCCTTAGGCTTTTGAAACATCAATGGTCATAATTAAACTATCAAATGAAATAATGCCAAACATACACAGCAAGAAAAATAAGAATATCAGTCTCGCCCTTACAAACTATTACAGCATCATGAGGAGCCAGAGCCGGATTTGAGCTGTAAGTTCCTGGTTGCTATGCCGGGCGTTAATCACGTTCAGTTGTTGACTTAATACAGTTAAACCAAATATTTGTGGTTTTAATACTGAGCTGAGATGAAAGATTTCTTATTTTCTGAGATGAATAACTTGGGCTTTTCTGGTCGCTACATATATCTCAGTTCGAACTTCATGGGTCAAAGGTCTGTGCTACATAATTCGAGCAGTGTTTTGCATAACATTTAATTACAGATATAGCTTGTTCTCTTATCATTTTAAGATGATTCGTATAGGTGCACACATACTGTATACTTACTATATTTCATACACAACGATGATTCCCATGATCCCAAGAGAAGAACATACATAACCGAATGAATGTTTTGAAGACGAATCGAATTTGCCATGTGAATATTAACTACAATCACGAGAATGCAAAAGAAATGTAAAACTACAAAAGAGCGTTGACAGATACAACGAATGCAACCGTTTCTCTAGGCAGAGTAGTTATATGATAGAAAAGTGTTAATTGACAATCCAATGCTCAGCATTGGTATTACGCTCATTTGCATACAAAATATTTCACAAATGTAGTTTTCAAAACTACAATCAGATTGGTCATCAAGAACTCCAGCTCCTCATGTATACACGATGGCCATGTCAGCATGACATAAACTACTGCATGAACATTGAGGATGTGGCTAAAAACATTTTTTAAATTGATTGGACATTAATTTTTCGACAGATTTATGCTATGTTTCACTGTTTTAGAAGAGGTCAAGATTGTACCCATCCCTCCCCCCTCAATTTTATTAACCAGTGCAGTGCACTCTGCCATTTTCGAAATAATGACAGAAACTCTAATTAATATAAAGCAAAGATGTAGTAAAGTACAGATAGTATCCATTTATGTGATTTGAAACTTGATTTGTTTTTTTTTCCCAAGTTCAAAAGTTTTAGGCACCCCACCCCCTTAGAAGAATAAAATTTGTCCATTTTCTCGCCCCCCTGACTTTGGCTTCAGTGACACTCCTTGTAATAATGATTCATATATATCTATGTCCGTACTGTTAACAGACCAGACTATTATCGAGTGTAACTAAAAGGATATGATTTTATCTCTTTGGCAGCCTATGCTACTTGTGGGGCGTAGATTAATGTGACTGAGGGAGACGAAGGTAAAAGAAGAGAAATGCCTGTAGAGGAACCTGGGACAGGTATGTGAAGGAAGTAACAAGACCATGTTCACCGGGTCCGTCTTTGGTGGGAAAACACAACATTGCCACTAGGACAAATCCGTTTTGTGATAGTGTTCGAATTTTATTCCTTTTCTCTTTATTCTAGCTCACTACAAGTGTATTTTGTGCCTTCATTTGTAGTTATCAAGCGAATTTAAAATAGATAGTGCTTGAATTTTATACCCTTTCTCTTTATTTTCGCCCACTAGAACTGCATCTTGTGCCTTCATTTTTAGTTATCAAGTGAAACTATGAGGGATAGTGTTTGAATTCTTATCTCGTATTCTTGGTTTTAGCTCGCTAGAACTGGTTCTTGTTTTCAGTTATCAAGTTAAACTAAAATGGATAGTGTATGATTTTTATTCCCTTTGTCTTTATTTTATCTTACTACAAGTGTCTTGCACCTTCATTTGTAGTTATCATGTGAAACTAAAATGGATAGTGGTTAAATCTTATTCCCTTCTCTTTGTTTTTGTTCACTAGAACTGCATCTTGTGCCTTCATTTGTAGTTATCAAGCGAATTTAAAATAGATAGTGCTTGAATTTTATTCCCTTTCTCTTTATTTTAGCTCACTACAAGTGCGTCTTGTGCCTTCATTTTTAGTTATCAAGTGAAACTAAAATGGAAAATGTTTGAATTTTATTCCCTTTCTCTTTATTTTAGCTCACTACACGTGCATCTTGCACCTCCATTTGTAGTTATCGAGTGAAACTAAAAAGGTGAGTGGTTAAATCTTATTCCTGTCTCCTTATTTTATCTCACTACAAACTGTGTCTTGTGCCTTCATTAGTAGTTATCAAGCGAAACTAAAATGGATAGTGTTTGAATTTTATTCCCTTCTCTTTATTTTAGTTCACTAGAACTGTGTCTTGTGCCTTCATTTTTAGTTATCAAGTGAAACTATGAGGGATAGTGTTCGAATTTTTATCTCGTGCTCTTGGTTTTAGCTCGCTAGAACTGCGTCTAGTTTGTAGTTATCAAGTTAAACTAAAATGGATGGTCTTGAAATTGTAAAAAAAAAATACTACTATATGTAAGCATTTGGCAAAGTCAGGAAAAATGAAAAAGTAAAAGATTTATATAAAATGGATAGTGTTTGAATTTTATTAGTTCTGTTCTCTTAATTGATACAAATTTCCTCTACGTTGCTTTACGTTTTTAAGGCCTACCTCGGCTAAATTAAGGTGCCGACGGCAAAACCAGTGATCTCAAAATGAAAATGAAAATGATACGAAACAAAATGGACAACAGTGAATTGAGATATCCCCATGTTTCGACTGAATATGGAAAAAAAACCTTTATTGGACCTTGTTCGCCGATATTCCTTTTTTCTGGATTTTTTACAAATACTCACTCCCAATCCTGTAAAGCATGACTACGAAAAAATACACAAATTTATCAACTACTTGTTAAAAGTGGCCTAACCCTCCAACACCAATAGGGCCTTCAACGGCTAGTCTACAAGTGTAGGGTTCAGGACGGTGAAGTAACCCCAACAACACATAAACCTAGCTCTATCACACTATGCGAGCAAGAAGTATTTAAACACAACAATGTTTGGAGGTATATATTATATTTAGGATAGAAGTATTACAAATTATATTTCTACAAAAATGATTCGAAGACTAACAAGGTGAACAGATGCCCTAACTTGTACAAACTACGATCGTAGTAGGTGTTAAGATTATAATTGAAAAAACATATTTTGCGTTTAAAGTAATTAAATCATCAAATAGCTATTGATAGGAACATGCTGATTTATAATTAAACTTTCGCCACACTTCAATTTTAGTTTAAAACTGACAAAACTAACGATTTTAAATAGTTCTGTTCCAGATGTGCGGGAAGAACAATGTTTTCCAATCTAATTAGAGGTAGGTCACCGAACCACATCTGCATATACAATCCCTTTAGTTAGTTCTGTATATCTTTACTCTTTGTATTTTTTATAATGTAGCACCGTCTCGAAGTTTTCAAGCCTCTGCTGCTCTGATTAGCTTCAGATTGATCTAGAGTTCTTTTGTTAAACCAAACATTTGGCCAACTCATATCGGCCAGACATTGTTCCGCATTTCAATTAAGGCAGAACTCGTACAGTGAAATGGCTTCACAAACTTTGATTACACTTTAAATCACACGAAGACATTGTTAGCTAAAATCATTTAAGATGATAATAAGTAGAACTGAACCATAACTGAACAGACAACCGTACCTCTAGTCAGGTAAGCAGTTATTTGGTTTATACGTTTTCAACTAAGTCCTACGCCTTAACTTCGGCTATGGATGGTGTATGTGAGGCATCAGTCTTAGGTAATTTTTTCTTGAACATCATTTCTCTTTCAGGTGCATATCATTTCTGCAACATGCAGGTTCTGTTCTTTTTTGTCAGTTTTCTGATCGTTGAAGGTGCATTTTCAGGTAAGAAAGTTAAATAGATTAAGAAGCTATGACTTCGTAGTTGTCATACACGTTATATAATGAAAATAAAAATGGAATTTAGCAGTTACATTTCTACAGTAGCTATTCGTCCACTAAAATTCCAATTGGAATTTAGAAGTTGATTTTTGCAGGGGGAGGAAAACTGGAGAATCCTGAGAAAGCCCTCGAAGCATAGGAGAGAAATAACTCTAATATAGGACACCCAGTCTTGGAGTCGAACCCGGGTCACTTTGTTGAGAGGCGAGCGCTCTCGCCGCTTCGCCGCTTTAAGTGCTTAAAAGGTTTAACACCAGGTTACCTATCAGAAGAGTTTATATTAAGGTCTGATATTCATCAAAAAAAAATAACAGAAATAAGAGCGCGTTACAAATACCAAAATATCGATCAGCTGCAGGCCAGCGCACGTTTTCATATAGAGCAGTCGCTCTATGGAATAAGTTACCAGACAGTTTGAAATCAATAAGCTCTGTGAATAGTTTTAAATCTGCTTTTAAGTGCCATTTTCATAGTTTGTAGTATATATTTAACATTTTATAACATTACACATTTTATATATTTATGTTTATATATTTATTTTTGTAATTAGTATCTGAAAAGCCCTGTAGGGAGAATCTAATAAAGTATTATTAGTATTATTATATTCGCCACCCAGGCATTTCATAGGCATTGGGTGCAATTTAAGAGATATTAATTCCACTGCTGTAAAACTGGAAGTAATCATTTTCGGGCGTGGCCCTGAATAAAAAATTCAGCATGAGATCTTCTATCGTTGTGTCAATTTTCATGCTTGTCACCAAAAACTGAACAATTCTGTACAATTTTTGCACCATATTCCTGCACTTTATTCCTGCACTATATTCCTGCACTATATTCCTGCACTATATTCCTGCACTATATTCCTGCACTATATTCCTGCACTATATTCCTGCACTATATTTCTGCACTATATTCCTGCACTATATTCCTGCACTGTATTCCTGAAAATCGTATAAAATATCTGAGAAAATGGCTAGAGTCGTGGCATATCACGAGCTAAAAAGTTCATTCTCGTATGAAACCCTAAATCTATTGTTACAACTAATGCAATAAATCCCTTATTCAACTGTCTTACTCATTAGTATGCGTTAAACAATGGCGGCCATAACCTTCATTTATCGCCACTAGTGATGGTAACTAGTTATCGCCACTGTTTAACGCACACTAATGAATGTGTGTTAACCTTGAAATGCTGAAATACCCGACTAACTTTAGTGACACTTAGAAAGATTGTCCTTTAAAAAATGAGACAAACTTGAATTGCTAGAGTTAAAAATTTCTTGATTTTTTAAATAAACTTACTGTGCCTCGAACCCGAGACCCCAACCTTACTAACCCCGATTACTCAATAAACTGGATTTTTGGCAGTCTGATATTAACGATGTCTCAATATGTTAATTTAACATGTCTAAGACGAAATATTTTTATTAATTTTTGCCATTGGTCATATGATAAATTGGTTTTGGCCTCTAAGCTTTTCGAGCGATGATAAATCCTTTATCACACTCGTGTCCATAACAGAAACAGTGGTAGAATTTTACCACCAAGTTATCTTCCCATAGTTGAGTGCGCGTAGTTTAACATAACTTTACTCATATGCTGTAAAACTCTTTTCTGTTGTTACAATTTTGATGCATCTTTATCTTATTGTTTTTGTTTTTAGCACCTTTTACAAGAGAACTAAGAAAAGGTACCGTAGAAATAACAAAATAGCATAATACAAGCCGTGTTTGCACTCCCCGGTTAACCTTGGTTGTGTTACTGCGATTCTCAATATTCTGCGAACCCAGACATTTCAATAATCTGCTTTGTAGCCGTTCTTAGTATCGGTCTCAAAATCCCCCCCACTAACGGCTTCTTACTGCAGCCAGACATTCCACTGATTCCAACGGCTTATCCAATCACGGGTCTTGTTCTAAAATCGAGAACTGAATCATTGTTTTGAATGTTAGAGGAAAGCCGGCGTCTCATTGTTTATTATATTTGGCGGGAAATCAACAGGGCGGCCTGTCACGGGCCTGTCTCCTGATTGGCTTAAATCAAACAATTGGAATGGAATGTCGGCCTGCAGTAAGCAGCCGTTAGTGGGAAGGGATTTTGAGACCGACACTAAGAACGGCTGCAAAGGAGACTAACATTTCAACGGCTTGTTGTGAAATTGTTTTTTCGCTGCCGTCTATCAAAACTAATCAGTCGGTACCTTTTATGTTTTTGACTGGCGGCAGTGAATAACCCGTTTAGTTTAGTTTTAGTTTAGTTTATAATATAATATAATTTTGTACCAATTACAAATACATATGAGTATATACAAAAATATAAATAAAGAAAATTGAATTTACAAAATATTGATGAAGCATATTAAATATAAGTATAAATGTATATAAAATTGAAATATTGATATTAGAAGAATTGTATATACACATTATATTCAAAAAAAATAATGCTTAAATAACAGAAAGAGTGGTACAGGTTATCTAGAATAACTTAACGTTAAACTAGCCAGATAACCTATTAATGTTTAAGGCATTGTGGGGTCAGAATGAGGTTGGTACAATAAAGTATGAGATAAGGTTAAATGACAATGGACAAAGAAACAAACAAAAAACAAACAACAACAAAAAAATTGAAAAAAAGAAAATATCAAAAAAAGTGTAGAGAACATTAACAACAGGAATGGGATAGGAGGGATATTTAAACCTTATGACTTAGTATGATTCAATTAGATCAGCTAACAATTTGGCTTTGAAAAGAGATTTGGATTTAGTTTTCAAGGAACTTTCAAGGTTATTCCAGACAACTGGACCTTGATACCGTATAGAAAATTTGCCATAATTAGTCCTAACTCTAGGAATACAGAATGATTGATTAGAAGCAAATCTAGTGTTATAAGTGTGTTGGTTCTTAGCCATAGAAAAAAAGTCGAGAAAGCACTCAGGTAGATTGTTAGAATGGAAGTCGTACATTTGTAGGGCAGTATGAAGAGAGACAAGATCATATAACTTCAGAAAACCAAGTTGTTTAAAGTGAGGGCTTGTGTGTTCATCAAATTTTGAGAAAGTAATAGTACGAATAGCTCTTTTTTGGAGCACAAATAAAGGTTTTAAAGTAGAAGAATAAGTATTTCCCCAAATGGGGATTCCATAAATCAAGTAAGGATAAATTAGTGAGTAATATAGTTGAGACAGTATTTTTGAGGTAACATAATAGCGTACTTTATAGAGAATACCAATACTTCTTTTAATTTTTTTAGAAATACTCTGGATATGAGGTTTAAAGGTTAAGTGGGAATCAAGGTAGATACCAAGATATTTAACTTCATTTAGATTTTTTATGGGCATTTGGTTAATAGTAAGAGCAGGGATGTACAGAAGTTTTTTTTGAGGTGGGTGGAAGATAACAAAATTAGTCTTCTCAATGTTTAGGGAAAGTTGGTTACTAGAGAGCCATTTAGAAATCAAGGATAGCTGGGAGTTAACAACATTTTCTATCACAGCAATACTTTTATGGGCAAAGAATAAATTGGAATCATCAGCAAATAAGTGGAAATCCAACAAATTGGTACTATTCTTAAAATCATTTATATACAAGAGGAAAAGTAAGGGTCCTAATACACTTCCTTGTGGAATGCCAAAATGGATTTGTTGCTCATTAGAAATAACACTACCAATAGAAACAAATTGCCTTCTGTTATCCAAATAAGACCTAAACCAATCATAGGCTAAACCTCTTATTCCATAGTGATGTAGCTTTTTTAAAAGAATGCTATGATTTACACTATCAAATGCTTTCCTTAAGTCAAGAAAAATACCACAAGAATATTTTCCATCTTCAACTGCTCTCTGGATTTTGTCGGTTATTAATAAGGTTGCTGATGTGGTGGAATAGTTAGCTCTAAACCCAAACTGGTTTTGAAAGAGGATATTCTTGTTATCAATAAAATTAAATAATCTCTTATACATTAACTTTTCTAACAAACGATCAAAACATGACAACAAAGAAATTGGTCTATAATTGTTTACACAAGTTTGTGAGCCATTTTTGAAGACAGGTATTACACGGGCAATTTTAAATTTATCAGGCACTACTCCTGTTAAAAATGAACAATTAAAGATTTTTTGCAGAGGATAGGCTAAATAGTTTTTAAGGAGCTTTAATAATTTAATAGGAATACTAAAAGGTCCAGTAGATTTAGAAATGTTAAACTTATCAATTTCATTTAAAATTTCATCTGAAGTAACAGGGGAAAGAAATACACTTGATTTTTGTTGAGAACCCATAAAATCTACCCGGGAGATTACGAGAAGAACTATAGAGAATTTTACAACCTTATGAAAGTTTAGATATAATATCAATAGTTTACATAAATCTTATCCAAAAACATCATGGTTAGACACTGTATAGCCTTTGGCTGTACTAGCCGAACCGGAATCTATTCCTACGAAGTTTATTTTCTCCTCTGAAAAGCCACAGAGGAAAAGACCATATGAACGAACTGCAACAACAACAACAACAACAACAACAACAGAGAGGAAAAAAAGTAAAGCTGCAAAATCCCTTCATGTGAGTGAGGATAGGACTGTTGACATCAATCTCATTGATAATTATGAAAATGAAAAACTAAAGAGCATCGAAAACAAAGATCCACACGTCCGTGCACAGGTAGCCCAAGCTATGGTTCTGAACATATATAGAGAGAATGTATGGCAGATCAAAAAATTTCTTTAAAATAAAATAAATTTCATATTTTATTGTTTCTTTACCGGTATATCAATGTTTTATTGCATGTTCTGTGGTTTCCTGACGGTTTGGTTGCATTTTAAGGCGATTTTAGGAAATTTTATCTCCTCTCTAAAGACGAAGTCAAGGTAGGAATCTTCGTACTCGGGTACTTTGGTTCAACAGGCCGTAAATCGCCAGAAATCTGTTCCACAGCAAATTTTTCACTGGCTACCCCACAGGTAGCCCAAGCTATGGTTCTGAATAAATATAGAGAGAATGTATGGCAGATCAAAAAATTTCTTTAAAATAAAATAAATTTCATATTTTATTGTTTCTTTACCGGTATATCAATGTTTTATTGCATGTTCTGTGGTTTCCTGACGGTTTGGTTGCATTTTAAGGCGATTTTAGGAAATTTTATCTTCTCTCTGTGGTCCGTGAAAACGAAAAACTTGTGGAGGACGTCAAATTAGCCATTCCTTTAGCCTTTCCTTCGTTATGTCACGCGGACATTTACCGCTTAATAGTTTGACCTTTTCTTCCGCTGATAAAAACGCTGATTTTGGAAATATTTTGAAATTTTCGACGCTCATTCTAGTCTTGACTATAGTTCTTCTTGTAATCTCCCGGGAAGCTCGACCCGATAGCCTCGCTCTCACCTACGCTAATATACGAAACCGCTGCCCATCAAAACCACGGACGCGGATCTGGAATAAGAGCTATTCCAACGGGAAACTCCCATCTGCCGAGTTTGCCATCACTCTATCATCAATCCCTACGGTAAAAATATATTTGAAGCCTCTAATCCCCTCCTCTTTGATTTATTCCTTTCAGTTCCCGCAGAAAAAATGGGTCGATTAGCAGAAGCAGAAACAGAAGAAGGTTTGTGCCATATGTTAAAGCATGACTTCATAATCACTGCAGCTATTGGTCGTTTCATCTAACAATAAAAATCACAAAATAGATAGGTAAAATGCTGATCGCCTTTTTTGTTGTGATTGTTGTTGTTTTTTTCTCTTTGTTTGTTCGTTTGTTTTGGGCTTCAGTCAGTTTATAGTCTAAAGAGTCTTTGAATGTCTTTATTTAACGATTTAGTTCATCTAGATATCTAGCTTACATGTTTGGGTCTGTTTATGAATCGCTTCGACAACAAGGCACACATACTCGCATATCATTACAAAGAGTAGCAAGTGTACTACCATTTTAAACTAAAAAGCACGCGTGAAATCGTCTTCGTGATATAGCAGGTTTTGGTAGACGTCAATAGCCGACTTTCGATATTCTGATTGAGCTATCACGCACAAAGCAATTCAAGACGAGGCTCCTCGGAACAATGGGTAATCCTAATATATTCTTTTGTTTCCCCAGAGCCTCGCCTCGAATTGCTTTGTGTGTGATCACTAAACCAGAATATCGAAAGTCGGCTATTAAGGCGTTACCATTCCATTCCTTGACATCTTTGAATTTTCTGACAATGTTATGGAAACACTTTGATTGCGGTCCATTAAAGCCCTATTTTGTAGCTATAGAATATTACTCGATTTTGTGGGTGGCGACTGAAAACCTCTGTAACTGTAAGCATCTTTTCAATAATTGTTTTTAAATTTTACTATTTAGAAATCAAAACTGAAATACAAGAAATGCTTGGTAGGTGATATCTATCCACCAATCCATCTATCCCTCCCTCTCTCCCTCCCTCTCTCCCTCCCTCTCTCCATCCACCAACCCATCCACCCGACCATCCATCCATCCATTCATCCCTCCCTCCCTCCCTTCGGCTCTCTCTCTCTCTCTCTCTCCCTCCCTCCCTCCACTCACTCATCCATCCATCCATCCTTCCATCCATGCAGCCCTCCATTCATCCATCCATCCATCCATCCATCCATCCCGCATATAATATATACACCCTTCCATTCTCACATACAATTATTTCATTTGTTTTTTGACGATATTTTGCCTACATTACAGTGAATAATTGATATCGTTGGTTTATTCATAATTATTTCGACATTTCTATTTAGAAGAGGCAAATGAAGTGGTTTTTTTATCGGGTGGCAACGATGTAATTGGTAGGTTAATATTAATATTCTTGGCTTTGGGGCAGTACCGATACATCAGAGGCTT